>JBBPBX010086786.1:0-14829 GCA_038048925.1 Garcialebias charrua
GGCCAGTAGAACCTGTCTCTGATCAGGTCGAGTGTTCTTTCCACCCCTAAGTGGCCCATGTCTTTATGGAGCTCTTTGAAAACCAGGGGACGATAGGCTTTAGGGACCAATAACTGCTCTCGGTGGGCTGTTTTGCGGCGCAGGATACCATTTTGGTCGACGTGAAGCTTCAACCACTGCCTGAGCAATGCAGCTACTGCAGGAGCCTCAGACTTCACCTCAATCCTATTTGGTCTTCTACTCTGTGACTTGTACCAGAGCACTCTTGACAGGACCTCATCTGCTTCCTGGGCTGTGCGGATCTCGTCTGGTGTAAAAGGCTGGTTGGTGCTGGAATCTTTGATCAACTTCAGAGCACTAACCTGGATAACACCAATGCCTTGACGGGGGTAACTCTGTTCCACCACCACAGACTCCATAGATGCGCTTATGGCTTCCTGTCCAACTTCAGCTGTACAGCTCTTCATGTAACTGTCAATGTCCAACGGCATTCGCGACAGCCCATCAGCATCTGTATTGGTCTTGCCTGGACGGTAGCGGATGGTGAAGTTATAGCTGGCCAGCTCCGCGACCCATCTGTGACCTGTGGCGTTGAGCTTTGCAGTACTGAGCACATATGTTAGCGGGTTATTATCAGTGTACACCACAAATGACGTTGCATGGTAGAGGTAATCCCTGAAACGTTCACAGATGGCCCACTTCATTGCCAAAAACTCTAATTTGCCAGAGTGCAGGTGGTACTTTTTTTCTGCTGGACTCAAGGTGCGGGAACCATACCCTATTACTCTCATCTTGCCTTGCTGTCGCTGGTATAAAATAGCACCTAACCCAACTTGCGATGCATCACAATGTAACACAAAGGGCTCTGTAAAGTCAGGGTACCCAAGGACAGGAGGTCTGATAAGTGCATCTACGAGCTGGTTCAATGTCTCTTGGTGGACGCTAGTCCACTGAACGGGTAAGCGTGATGGTAAGTGGCCTTTACTTTTCTTCACCCTTTTGTTCGTCTTCTCAGCTGGGACAGAAGCAAAGTTCTCAGACATTGGAGGACTAAGCAGGTTATAGAGTGGATGGGCTATACGGGAGAAGTTAGCGATGAAAGGCCTATAATATGAGAGGAAACCAAGCATTTGACGTACCTCTCCGACAGTTGCAGGTGTTTTTTCTTTTAAAGCCATCACCGGGGCCAGCTCCGCTGGGTCCATTGTGTAACCTTGGCCTGTAACGAGCTTGCCCAAAAACTTGACACTTCGCCTGAACAGGTCACATTTCTTTGGAGTCAGCTTAATACCATGCTCCCTGTAACGCTGGAGGACAAGGCGGATGTGCTCTAAGTGCTCTTCAAAATTGCTGCTGTGCACCAGGTTGTCATCCAGGTATGGAAGGCAAATAGTGTCTCTGAGACCTGCCATACAATGTTCCATGCTCCTCTGGAACTCAGCTGGTGCGGAGCTCAGGCCAAAGGGAATGCGCACCCATTGGTAGAGCCCCCAGGGTGTGATGAAAGCAGTCAAGGGGCGGCTCTCTTCATCCAAAAAACCTTGGTGGTACGCCTTGCCTTGATCTAGCACTGAAAACCAAGAGCTCCCACCCAGTGCATCCAGCATGTCCTGAATTCTTGGTATCGGATGACGGTCCGGAACTGACTTGCGGTTGAGCTCTCTAAAGTCACAACAAAGCCGAAGGGTACCATCTTTCTTGCGGACACACACCACAGGTGATGAGTAGGGAGACCTTGATTGTGTGATCCAACCTTTGTTAAGCAGATCTTGCAGATACTCTTTCACTTCATTGTGAAGCGGTTTTGGGACAGACATGTAGGTTTTTTTTACAGGACTTGTGTCATGAAGGGTTATATGCATTTTCAGAGAAGGGATGCAGCCCACATCATCACTGTCATATGCAAATGCCTCACATTCTTCCCGCAACATCATCTTCACAGCTCTTTGTTGACTTTCTGTCAGGTACTGAAGATCCACTGGTGGATCCCATGACTTTGGTCTCTGTTGACTCTTGTGTGACTGTGTGTTATTTGTGTTGTGTGACTTTAACTTTGAACTCTTTTTTTCCTCTTGTGTCAGCTCATTTACTTTTGTCTGGTAGTCTGCTGCATATACAGTCTTTATTGGTTCAAGATGTCCGATCACTTTACGACTCATTAGATAAATGGTGTGGTCTGTGGTGTTAGTCACTGGGATGGGCACGTATGGCACTTTTCTGTCTGGAATTTGCACCAGTACATCACTGAACATGATGCCCTCTGGTGGTGGGTCAGCCATGTCAGCTAAAAAAAACATATCTTGGCCCTGAGCCTGTGGACTAACATGTGCCCGTGCATAGACTGTGGTGACTTGATTTGCTCTCAAAGGCACTCTCTTTACTCCAGTCCTTACCACACCTGTCTCTGAGTCTTTGTTGCTGTTCTGCACAAGTTTGACAACATTATGTGCAGTTTGTACAGTTATTTCAAATGCTTTACTCACATAGTGTGCGAGTTGTTTTCTTCCATCTTTGGACTTTACTTCTTTTCTGTTGACAACAGCTTCAATAACATTGTAACCGATGATAGGATCACTGGCCACGGCTGGGTCACTGGATACCAATATTGGCACTTGCAGCTCACTGGTTGGGGAACAATCACCGTCTAGTCTGAAGCTGACTTCTATCCAACCAGTGTAGGGGATGGGCGTGTCATTTGCAGCGAACACTGTGAGCGTCTCATTGTCCAACAGTTCTGAAACAGGTCTGACAACTGTGTGGGGAAGGTGGTTCTGCCGCCAGTTTTCATTTACAATGCTGGACTGTGCCCCTGTATCCCACAATACTTTGACTTGATGGTTGTCCATAAAACAGTTCACAGTACAGCGGTTTCCCACCAGGCTTATTAACCTTGACTTGCGTTGAGGAGGTAGATAACAAACTTCAGTTAAAGCTGAAAAGGTTGTAACTGGAGTTTCACTGGAGGATGGTGGTGAGCTTGGCGTCTCATTATGGGACCGTTGGTACTGGACTACTGCTGGTCCCACCTCAGTAGTCCTTCCCCGTTTCCCCATCAATGGTCTCGGTGCTCGGCATCCACGAGAGTAGTGGCCCTCCTGCCCACATTTGAAACAGTGTATACAGTTGTCTCCTTTCCCCTCTTCTCTGCACTTCTTACAGCCTTTTTGTCTTTGTTTTGGTGCCATGGTGTTGGAACTGGTTTCCAGAGCAGCCATAAACATTTCTTTCATTTCTTTGCGAAGTTCTTCTATGATCTGCTGTGTGTCTGATTTAATTTCTTTATTTTTAACTGTTGCCACAGCCACTGTAGTGGGAGATTCTCTGGATTTCAGGTGGCTTTGAACGGGTGTCAGGGCTGTCCGGCACTCTGTTTGAAGCTCTTGTACCTTGGGAATCTTGACTGCAGTGGACCTCCTTTGTTTCTCAAATCTTTCATTTTCTAGCTTTGAAGCTTCGTTAACTTTCTCAATCAGTTCTTCATCTGTTATAGTCATGTTACTTAGCAGAGGCAGCAATTGATACTTAATGGAGTCGCTGAGCAGCCCAGTTTCAATGGAGCGGAGAAACTTACGCTGAATTGTGGTGCTGCTGTATATTTCATCGGTCTCCTCATTTTCTGCTTTCCATAACAATTTTTCTTTGAGCTCGATGGCACGAAATACAAACGTTAGGGCAGTTTCTTTGGGATCTTGGGAGATATTGACAAGCTGGTGGTAAAGCTCAGTGGGGCTATCTGCCCTGTAGTGTCCCTTTAATATGGTGAGCAGTTTGCTAAGTGTTAGCCCACGTTTTATCTCCAACATGTCTCTTAGAGGCATTCCTGGACTGATGGCCCTAATTACTGCTTCAACTATTTCAGTCTCTGAGTGTCCTTTTTCAATCCCCTTTTCAATCTGGCGTACTAAACTGAGGTAGGGCAGCTTATCCTTCTGCCCACTCTCACCAATCTGTCCAGAGATTTTAAACTCCCTCCTCAATGTTACCTCTTGCAGAGTTCGTGTCGGCTCTGATCGGGTTTTGAGTGGATAATCTGTTGCCTGGACTGAAGTTATGCATGGAATGGTGTTCTCAAAGTATTTCTGTGGCACAGACTCTTTAAATGAGGATTTTTCTACTGACTGATAAATTACTTTACTTAGTCTCTGGATGTATGTGGCTGTTTCTTTATAAAACTGTTCCACTTGATCCTCTTCTTCACTTTTCTCTATCTCATCAAACATATCCTCTGCCAACCTGATGAGTGTCCTCTTGGTCGTACTTTGAGGCTCTCCGCTGTCCAGGCCGGAACACTTCAGTCGCCTGCAGACGTCCACGAGAGGCTCTCTTTCCAACTGCCACAAAGCTGCACTCACTTGATCACGCAGAAGCTGTACTGCTTCCATCTTCTCTTTTTTTTCTGGTTCGTCTCTTGGGAAGGAAGGTGGTTGGTGATGGTGTTGATTCACTAGCGCCACCTCCTGGCTAGCTCGCCAAAATATGTTACACCGTTGAAAATGATGGGCCTGGTCACTTCTGGTGTAGCATATTTATTTAGTTTTTAACTGTGAACAGAAAAGCACAACGGTTACAACTGCTCCTAATATCTGCTTTAAGCTGGTTTCCTAGCAACGGCTGATTTCCTCTGCCTAAACAGAGCGTCAACGTCCGTTCTATCCACAGTATTCTTGGAGGTGTCACTGTAGAAGCGAATGTGCATTGAACTTCCGGTCCGACACCGGAAGTGCCTGTATTCCATAGGTGGAGTATGGATCGCGGGTGTTTTTGAAAGTTATTTTCATTCATTTTATCGGAGCAAACACAGCTTTTGTTTAAACGTAACGTTTACTGAAATGTCCTACCGGGGTTCAGGTACCTGCTGTGCTGTTCGCGGCTGCACCAACAACCGGACCAAGCTAAATCTTTGGCTAAAACAACAGTGTTTTCAACACGGACCCAAAACAAAGAAAGAGTGTCCCTGCATCCTTCTCTATGGCTGTGTCTGCGCGATCAGGTAACATCTGTAATTTCTTTTTATTCAGGGAGGGTTTATTAATGAGAGTTTTGGATGATTTACTGTCTTAAAATGACATATGTCAGGCGCGACCGGTACTTTTAGCCGAGATAGCTGCTAATAAACGTTAGCCGAGAGGCCGGAGCAAACGCGTTCGCTATTTATGTAGTTTTAAATTATGTCAGCGCGATCAGGTCACATCTGTTATTTCTTTTTATTCGGGGAGGGATATTAATGAGAGTTTTGGAAGATTTACTGTCTTAAAACGATAGATCTCAGATGCGACCGGTATTTTTAGCCGAGATAGCTGCTAATAAACCTTAGCCGAGAGGCCGGAGCAAACGCGTTCGCTATTTATGTATTTTTAAATTATGTCTGCGCGATCAGGTAACATATTTTTATTCAGGGAGGGTTTATTAATGAGAGTTTTGGAAGATTTACTCTTAAAACGATAGATCTCAGACGCGACCGGTAGCTTTAGCCGAGATAGCTGCTAATAAACCTTAGCCGAGAGGCCGGAGCAAACGCGTTCGCTATTTATGTATTTTTAAATTATGTCTGCGCGATCAGGTAACATATTTTTATTCAGGGAGGGTTTATTAATGAGAGTTTTGGAAGATTTACTCTTAAAACGATAGATCTCAGACGCGACCGGTAGCTTTAGCCGAGATAGCTGCTAATAAACCTTAGCCGAGAGGCCGGAGCAAACGCGTTATTTTTAAATTATGTCTGCGCGATCAGGTAACATCTGTAATTTCTTTTTATTTGTCCCTCCTCTTTTAACAAAACGAGTGGTGTTCCCACATTTTTAATGAACTAAAACAACAAAGTTTGGACTGTCTTCAACTGTATTACTCGCATGTAAACAAACGGGGTTTCAGGTCAACCGGAAGTCGTGTGCACATTTCGCGCAAAGCATCATGGGGCGTAGGAATACTGTGGATAAGGCACTGAGCGCCCTCTGATGGCGAAATCCATACACTACAAGGCAAAAACGCTAGTTTCTGTCTGTCAGTAATCTTTAGCAAACAAATAAAATTGGGGGCTACTATTTTCATGCCTTGTTCTCTTTCATAGTGCCACATAAGCTCCATTTACCATTTACCATATATGTGTGTATACATACATGTGTACAGGTGGTTCCCGACTTACGAGCACATCAACTTACGAGGTTCCGAATTTACAAGGTAGCCTAATCATATTTAATAAAAATATGAAATTAAATTTTTTTGTGTGTGTGTTTAAATGTTCTTAATTTCATGTGTACAGCACTTTGTTGCAGCTGTGGTTGTTTTAAATGGCTTTATAAATACGTAAAGTATCATGAGCCAAGATGGTCTAGTGGCAGGGCTTTTGACTACGGATCCGAAGGTCGCGGGTTCGCGCCCCGGCCACTACCCAGCTTGGGGTGTCTATGAGTGCACACCTATTTCTCCAGCTCCCCGGGCGCTTTCGGGCTGCTCACTGCACCACCTGGTAGGTGGTTGGGTTAAATGCAGAGACGAATTTCGTCTGTGTATGGGAACATACGCAGATGACAGGAATAGACATTATTATTATTATTATATTATTATTATTATTATTATTATTATTATTATTATTATTATTATTATTATTTTTATAATTTTAAGCCTATTTCATCAACTTCCTGCGGCAACAGGAAATGCCGCCTCCGCCATTTTGCGGTTAGTTCCAACCTCGAAACCCTGCTTTGAAGGACTGTTTCTCTCATAAGAGGTTGCCTCATACGGATAAATGAGCTGGAAACGCTTGGTGAACTCTGTGGACGTCTCAGGCGAAGCAGCAGCCGCCGATCGCTCCACTGCATTCCACCACACCGGCCGACACCACCAGCTAATGGGATGAGCTAAGGCTAAACGTAGCTAATGACGTAACTAAGTCCACACCGAGCCGACACAAGCGGCGGCGAGACTCGCATGCTGCAGCCGGAGCTCGCCTGATGTCCTCAGATGAACACAAAACTAACATGCTAAAACACGGAGAAAGCTGCACAGCCTTTTTGGATGTATGACACAGAGCTAATGGAGTGCTTAAATGCCTTTTAGAGAGACAACACCGAGCTAAGGCGGTGGGGCTAACATGCTAATGCTTAGCACAGCCTGCTGGAAGGAGAAACGGTTCCAAGTAAGTTATTAAATCTTTTTTCCTCATGATTGCTCCAAATGTATGGAGTTAACAAGCTAACAGTCCTTCCTGTAAACAGTTTTGGACTGTGCGGAGCAGAAAAAAGCTGCAGAGGTCGGACGTGCAAGGAGCTAACACGCAAACAGACGAGACAAGCTTGATCAGCTCAAAGTAAGAAATTGTATTATATTATATTATACTGTATTATATTTTTATTTTTTGTAGCTGTGTTAGGATAGGCGAAGTGCTTGTTAACTTGGTAACTGTTCATTACCATGCATGAACATGTATCAGTGGCGGCTTGTGCGGTATATACAGGTAGTCCCCGACTTACGAGATTTTCGTCTTACGAGATAGTCGTAGTAACGGAACTTGCTCGTAAGTCGGGGACCACCTGTATATATATATATATATATATATATGTGTATATATATATATATATATATATATATATATATTAAGGCTGTTAAAGTTAATGCTTTAACTCATGAGATTAATGTAAACAGATTAATGCATTAATATTACATAATGCAGATTAATCACATTACCTATTTTGACCTATAAAAGACTCTACCCTGCGCCGGTAGAGCTGTCATTTCTAACCTGAACCTGAAGCTCAGCCGACCCGTATTCGGCCGGGCGCTCCATAATGTGTGTGTGTGTATGTGTGTGTGTGTGGCCGCTGATCATGTTACACAAGTGGACTTTACATTCATTTGAAATGCAGAAAAAAAAAGTATTTCTATACATGTATATACCGGTATATTTTGGTCTAAATGCAGAAAAAAAAAAGTATTTCTACACATGTATATACCGGTATATTTTGGTCTAAAAGTTACTGATATTGTGGGCTTACTCTATTGTTTACATGTTTTCATCACATACATGACAATGAGACATTTAACATTGTTTGAAACAAAATTACTTCTTTAAACCTTGCAGAGTATGGAAAACTGGTTTGAGACAATAAAACGTTTTCTTCAACATTTTATTGAAAACCGTCATATTTACATTTCAAGCATACAAAGTTACCGGTAAGCATTGTGATTAATCTGATTAATCACAGCCCCCAGAGTGTGATTAATCAGATTAAAAATTTTAATCTTTTGACAGCTCTAATATATATATATATATATATATATATATATATATATATATATATATATATATATGTGTGTGTGTGTGTGTGTGTGTGTGTGTGTGTATACATACATGTGTATGCATAGTCTCGGCAGTGGACCACTTAGTATAATGTAGCTTTAAACAGCTTTACAGGAATTTGTCTGGACAAAACAATTATTTCATATTTTATAGAGTAGAACATTTTCTCACCAACCCACTAATATCACTGTACTCTTAAAATGTTTATTGACTTGTGCTATACAGTTTTTTTTCTGCAGCTAATGGATTTTTAAAAATAAAAAGTCAGTGTCTTGTTCAACTCATAATTATTAAAGTCTGCAGCACAACACTAAAGTCAGAATGGAGCACCCTTATTTTTATGCATGTAAAATTTAAACTTAGAACACTTGGAGTGCTGTTTCTGTCAAGTTTTCGCTCTGAATTCTTACAGTGTCAGCTTTCTGCTTTCAGTGTGGATTATAATAAAAACGCATAAATTCCAGCCATTATAAACAGCTAGAAGTGCTCATTAAAATATATTTTATGTCCAAATTCTGCAGCTCACAAATAGGCACATTCTGTGAGGAAGAAAAATCGCAGAACTGAACACATTTAATTTTAGTCAGTTACAGAGAGCTTAACGCTGTCCAGCTTCTAAATGCTGCCAACTGTCTTTATGTGTTTTAATGTGTGGTTCTCATTGTACCGAACCTCCCAGAATTAATAAAGTCGCACCAAATGGGTAAAAATCTGGCACAGACTTTTACTACATAAAAAAGTGCAATCTAATTTAATTTAACTATAAATTGAGCAAAAATAATAAATAAAACAAGTGATTACCAGTCCATCTTGCTACTTATGCAATGACATAATCCTCCTCAGTGCGTACTTTTGTAATCATTATTTACTTTATGTATGAACTTTATGGATCAAAGTTTTCAACTACAAAGTTACACAGAAGAAAAGCATTTTTTGCCATGAGATTGACTGCAACTCGAACCTCTGTGCAGCTAAAAGAAGAAGCTGGATTTGCAATCTAAAAGCCACAGGGAGCATATAACTTATTTTATTATCTCTAGGAAAGCCACAATATTCCAATTAACCACACGAGGGGGCTAGAGTAATTCCAGTTATGCTTAAAATAAAAGCATTCATTTGACATTTACACATCTGTGCATTCTTCTTTTCCTTTTAATTAGTGTTTGGGAAATTTCAGGAATAAATTGTCACATATTCTTTAATTCAAAGCTTTTTTTAAAGACCTTTGATTTCAGGAAAGCCTGCTTCTTCTTTGGCTATAAGGAACAGCTTTATTGAAGTAAATTCATTCAAAGCTTTATTTATACAGGTTAGTCTCATTGAGCCTCGAGGACTCATTTACAAGATAGACCTGTTTTTAACAAAGAACACAGATGCGGAACAGACGACAATAGACAACTCAGTCAACTGAGTTTTCCTCTAACTAAATGTAATCACACATTGTTCTAAATGTGTTTTAACAGAAAGAAAAATAGAAGTGTCATTTTGAATGTTTATTTTAATTCAATTTTGTGATATGTTCCTTGTCCGTGTGGTTATTTTTATTCAATACTTTAATTCTGAAGTCTCCATGTACATCTGTAAACTCATTCACAAGTTTGACTTTTGTTTTTCTTGTATACTTTTCAAAACATTTAACTTAATTTGCAAATGCTTTTTTCTCATAAAGAAATTTCTTCAATTTCAAAACATTTTTCTTTGGAATTTACTTTGGTACTTCAGCTTTTATTACTTGTAGCCTGTTTAGCTGCTTTTAACTAGCATATTGTTACTTTTAGCTTCTAGATAGTCTTTTGATGTGCTTAGCTAGCACTTTGTCTTTTGCCTCTCAATAACAATGTTGCATTTAGCTTACCGTATTTTTCGAACTATAAGGCGCACCAGATTATAAGGCGCAATATCAATGAAGGGGCCTGTTTTAATACATAAGGCGCACCGGATTGTAAGGCACATTTATTCCATTAAATAAATGCTTTATTAATCCCAGAGGGAAATTAAATTAAGATTATTTAAATTAAGCAAAATAAGTTAATTTGGACAGATTTTTGAGCGCTGTGTACCATAAAATCAGTTTGAGGTCAGTAAGCACAACCAGAATTCATACATAGGGAGCACTGGATTATAAGGCTCGCTTTAAATTTTTGAGAAAATTAAAGGATGTTAACTGTGCATTATAGTCTGAAAAATATGGTCAATTTTAGTACTGTTAGCTTTCCTCTTGCTTCATTTAGCTTTCAGCTAACCTTTTCTTACTTTCAGCTCAAGCTAGGTATTTTTAGCTGACATTTTGCCTCTTCCAGCTAGTGCCCCGGTGCTTTTAGCCTCAACAAGTCAGTTCAAACTTCTTCAGCAGTCACAATGGATTTTCACAAAATATTCAGTTCAGCTAGTTCTTAAATAAACTTTATTTAATCCTAAAGAAAGTTATTAAATGTTTAGGCACAAAGGTGCTGAATTTCATTTCAATCTTGAAAAAATATCTCAGGAAACAAATGCACTTTTTGTATCTTGTCAGTTTTGTTATGAAATGCTGTTATGTCAAATCATTGTAAAAACACATTTAATGTCCATAAAATGTAGCTAACATTTCACAATTGCTCTTGTGTCTGCTTTTCTAAAAATCTTTCTAAGCATGTGTCGTTAAGTTTTCCAAAAGGATAACATTTATCATACAAACAGAGTAAGTAACTGAAGAGACTCCCTATCACTCTTCACAGCCACAATCTGCTGCATAAAGGGATATCAGCCGATGCAGCAGCGTTACTTGGTACACAGAAATAGCTTCTGCTTTGCATACAAATGGGTCTGATCAAAACACAAGTGATCAGATAAAAAACTGATTTGCAGATAAAGACAAAGAGCTTACAAAGTAACCCCGAATGACACAGTTTCAAAGCTTCCTCATTATAGGACGCCTCAGGCAACGAGGTGTCGGAAGACAAGACACACAGAGGAGAGAGAAGCAAAGATTTCACATTTTCTTCAGATCCTGAAGAAGTCAGTAGCTATGTTTCCATCCAATTTAAATTCGATTTTTGAGCGAATTTTAGAAAATTTCGCTAAAATGTAAATTAAAATTATGAGGATCAGAAGTGTTTCCATTAACTGGCTTGAAGCGCATCTGCAATGCCACGCAAAGCGTCTCTACGTCAGACGTCAGCGTCATTACGTCACACGTCAGCGCCATACGTCAGACGTCAGCGTTACGCACTTCCACAGTAAACAGGAAGTAGCGTTTGAAAACAGACATCTCGGCAAAATGGAGAGAATATTTCAGGTATGTGTTGCTATCGGGCAAGTTGTATTTATTCTGTCATGCCAACTAGTTTTAGCGATGTTACATGTTGTCCGGAGCGGAAACAGCTGATCAGTCACGTGACGTGAATGTTCGCTGCGGCAGAACTGAGTCGGCTAATCTGTTTCCATCTGTCGTTTAGCCGACTCAGCTCTGAATCGACTCCCCAAAAACTACCTCAAGCGAGCGTATAAACTTTAGAGCGACTTAGAGGAAGTTAACTCGAATTATGCCGTTTCCATTTAGCTTTTCTGATGCGATGCTTCATAATGCGCACCTAGAAACCTTGATGGAAACACGCCTAGTGAGGCATTAAGCAGATTCAAATTCATCATCTGTTCTGCTCAATAAATCTGAATACAATCTTTATCTGTGATATTATTCTGCACATTGCTGTTGCAGTACATGCTTCATTTGAGAAAATCGTTTAAACCACTTCAAAAGTGCACGTTATTTTTCCTTTAAGGAAGCATCATATGTAAGAAGGGGTCCAGAATTGGATTACATATTCTTGTTTTTAATGTTTTACCTAGTTTTATAAGGTACTTGGATTTTATTGTTTTATAACACTACTTTTTCTTTTATTTGCATTTTATGGTTGTTTATTGTTGTTTGTACTTTATCTGCTGTCTGTCTAAAACAGGTCTCCCTTGAAAATGAGTCCCCGTGACTCATTGAGACTAACCTGTATAAAAAAAAGTTTGAATGATATCAAAGTTCATGCTCAAAATCCAGGTAGGTAAATCCAACAAAGTTAAGTCAGGTCCTTTGGATGGTTGCTTTTTGTTGAAACGTTTCGTCTTTCATCCTGATGATGATTCAGACTGATAAAGTCTTTTGGATAAAAGACAAAACGTTTCATTAAAAAAAATCCAGAGAACCTGCCTTCTCCTGCTGGGTTGAATGTTTATGTTTTCTGCACCTGCTTTGTTCCATTCAAGGTGATGGGGGCTGGAGCTTCTCCCAGTAGACAAAGTTCCTACTGAGTTTGTGGATTCTCAGGTCGTTTTCACACCTGATAGTCCAGTCGGTTCGATTGGGGAACAACATTTGGAACATTTGTTTACATTTTCAGCTGGTGCGGTTCCCATTCACACTGCACTGAGTCAGTCGAGCCAACCTGTTCCCCCCTCACCTGTGGTGGCGCTGCACCAAGAACTACTGAAGGAAACGACACAAAAACCTCTGAAGAAGACACTGAGCACAATTACTTCTGGAAACAATTTTTTTTTTGTCTGTGTCACATGTGCAAACAAACATTTTTCAACATTGGACTCAGCATGAGCGGAAGATGAGACAGAAGACTATGGAGAATGTTGTTTTTCACACAAAGCAGCTGAGACAGCTCCGTATAAGGTAAGAAATGTGTGTTTGTTTTGATTGTATTTACCCAGAATGCCCTACGCTGTAGTCCACTTCCTGCTTTTGGAGTAGTCTCCGGTCCACTTGCATTCACACTGCATTTAAATTGCGCTAGAGTTCACTTCAACTGAACAGAGACCTTGGCAGGGTGTAATTTGTAAACTGATGTAGGCTATTTTAATGGGTTGTTATACATCAACATTTACCTACATTTGTAGACACTTGATAAAATTACTATTTTGGAGAAGAACAGCAGGCTGTGTGTGTGAGCAGCTCTGATTCTGTCAGGTGTCCTAAACCCCCCCTACCCTCACTTCACGGTTCTGAGCTGAACTCTTCTTTGCTCTTGCTCCAGTCTCTTGGCACCGTTTGAAGCACCTGAAGGCTTCAATACTCAGTTGTCCAAAAAAGGACAATCCATCCATCCATCCATCCGTCCATCCATCATCTGTCCATCCATCCATCATCCATCCATCAATTCATCATCCATCCGTCCGTCCGTCCATCCATCCATTTTTCATTAAACTGGACTGTCTTTTTGATATTTTGATCATTGTTGTTATTTTGACAAATTAGCCCTGTTGTTTTGAAACATGACGTATAATGTGAACACATCAAACTTTTCAATGTTTGTTTTTAATTAATTTATTTTTTACAGTAAGCTTTTTTTATTTATTATGTCTGAAATGTAGCAGGAGTTCAGACACCTGCTGATGTGCACACGCTAAGATGTCTGGAGAAGTTTTTGTGCGTATACATGCACTGTCCACAGGGCATTTATTTATTCTGTTGAATAAATTATCGTTTCTGTTTTGAGAGAATGAGTTGGTTTCGGGGGTCTGAGAGGAGGAGAGAAGGGGTGTTCTTCAGTGCGCAGCTGCTGAGTAAGAACAATATTTGGAGAGGAGGAGGAGAGAAGGACTCCGCACAGAATCTCTGTGCGTAAGACCATCAGTCCCTCCGTCCATCCATCGTGATAAGATAGAAAGTCGTTATATTGTGGAGGAGTAGAAAAGATGACACAGAATCTGGATTCAGAACTTCACTTTACTCAACTCCAACTCACTCTGCGGTAAGCGCCAAAAACCACACCTTTCACATGAACCTTTTCAAAATAAAACATCCTGTCCTCTGGGTGTGAGTAGAGTCCCCTAGTGGTCCGCCACACACGCCCCCCCTGAACACCCAGTAAGGTCCATTACTAGTCCAGAACTTTAGGCTTGAGCAAACGACCAGAACGGCTGAACCTGGACCCTGCAGAACCAGTCTGATGAAGCGGAGGGCGACGAGGAGGGCCTGCAGAAGAGTTCGAGCTCCGTTGGTCGTTGAGAGTCTCTGGAAGGAGGACAGCAGTCCGTTAGCGACGTGGATGGAGGTCTGCCCCTGCGAGGAGCCTGGGCCGTAACAACCTGATCATCTGACAGAACATGAGCGGGTTTAAGCCTATCAATACAGACTGTCTCATTACGACCCCCTAAATCTAAAAGGAAGTGTTTTGGACCTGGTTGGAGAACCCTATAATGGGCCATCATACAAGGGCTGTAGTGGTGTCCTGTGGGCATTGTGTCTGACAAAAACAAATTTAGAGGACTCTAGGCTCTTAGGGACAAATGACTGCGGTAAACAATGGTGTACCGGGCCAGGAACACGAAAAGAGTCCCCCTGAGATGAAAAATGTTGCAACGGTGGAGCGAACTGTGGTGATGGTACCTCAGGTAAAAACTCACCGGGGACGCGCACAGGCTGACCGAAAACCAGCTCAGCTGGGGAAGTGCCATGGTCCGCTTTGGTTGTGGTACGTAAACCCAGCAAGACCCACGGAAGACGGTCAATCCAGTTGTTCGTGCACTGACCAGTGAAAGCTGCACGAAGTGCA
>JBBPBX010086787.1:0-14829 GCA_038048925.1 Garcialebias charrua
CATCTAACAACTGCTCACAGTGCATAAGTAATATACCTGATGATTATATTCACGCACTCTGGTTCTGTCCACCCGTTCAGAGGTTCTGGGTACAGGTATGTGAAGACTTGTCTAAATGTTTGAAATTTAATATCCCACTCTCTCCATCTGTTTGCTTATTGGGTATCTTTGAAGATGTTATACTGGAAAAAAATACATCCTATATGCTTTTCACTGCCTTATGCATCGCAAAGAAAACCATACTCGTAAATTGGAAAAATAAAAATAATCTTAGCATTAATCAGTATAAAAATCTTCTGTTAGATCATATTAGTCTTGAAACAGCATCTGCCGACACATCGGATCAATCTAT
The DNA here is from genome assembly GCA_038048925.1 of Garcialebias charrua. Taxonomy (NCBI): domain Eukaryota; kingdom Metazoa; phylum Chordata; class Actinopteri; order Cyprinodontiformes; family Rivulidae; genus Garcialebias; species Garcialebias charrua. The sequence goes on from JBBPBX010086787.1 coordinate 353, forward strand.
TTGGCATTCTTTGATCGGCTCCGTTACGTAGTGAGGGTGGGGGGTCTGGGATCTGGCCTTGTGGGGCATTGGGGCTGGGGGGTTGGGGTTTGGGGCGCCGGGGGTTGGGGCTGCTTGGGCGGGGAGGACCCTGTCTTCGACCTGGGGAGGACCGGGGGGGTTCTGGGGGATGTCTGCTAGGGGCGGCATGCGGGCCCACGGGTGGTCGGTAGCGGCGGTCATGGGTCACCGGTCGGTGACCCGGCTGTGCTGGGGTGGTTTCGGGGCGGGTGCCGAGGGCTTGGGACTCTGGGGGCGAGTCATCCCCGGGCTTGGACCTGGTGGGGATCGGGGGGTCTTGGGCTCTGGCGGGCGGGTCGCCGGGTTATGGGCTGGCTGGCGCTCTGGTGCCCGGCTCTGGCCGGGGGCCCTCGGCTCGCTGGTGGGTTGGGGGTTCATGTGCTGGGGGGTTGGGTGTCTGGGGGTGTGACTGGTGGCCAATGGGAGGGGGCGGGCAAACCCAGCCTGGGTGTCTAATGTGTTATATGTTCTGAAAGCTATTAATATGAAGGGTGGGTGTAGTATTTCTTCTGGGGTGGGGACCAAGTGGATGTCCTTGATGATGGTCTTGGACTATGCTTGGCCGGTGAGCGGGCCCTGGTTGGGGCCTGTTCTCAGTGCTTCCTGGCTCTGTCGGCGGTTGGGCGGGCGCTCTTGGTAGTGTCGTCCTTGTGGGCTGACTGCGGTTCGCAGGGGTCGTGGCGGCCCTGGTGGGTGTGGGCTGTTGGTTCTGCTTTGGCGGCCCTCGGGGCCGTGTCCCTCTCTGGTCTTGGCTCAATGGCCTGGCGGTCGGAGAGGTGTTTCCACTACCTCGCTCCTTGGGTGGACCTTGGCGAACTGGGGGGGGGTACGCAGGGTCAGCGGGGGAGCTGACTCGCTGTGGGAGCATTGTTCCTGCAGATATTTTCTCCCCATCCCTCACCACGCACCTCCGCCCTCTTCATCTTAAATTAATACATGTAGGGAATTTGAGTCTCGGGTGTGCTGCAATGGTTCTACATCTCTGTTGTACAGAGCACCTGGGACTCAATTTTATATACACTTTAGACATTCATTCATAAACATCTTCATAAAAGTCACATATAGGGAAGGAGTGAGCACATGGTTATGGGTGGCGGGATGACATCACTCTCGCCCCCATTCCTGTGCTCACTCAACATTATGCATTTAGACAATAAGGGCCTGGGTTAGAGTTGGAGTGGAGGGGAAACTGGTATAATGCCAGCCTTTGCTCCTTCTCTTTCCCTTTTAATTACACTTTAGAACAACACTCACCAACAGTACATTTGGGGACGGGGGTGTGTGTGTCGGGGTCTTGATTTGTTAATTTCGATTTTATTTATTTATGTATTTATTTATATATATATATTATTTATTTATTTTTCTCTTACCCCCCCTGGTTGCCTGGCGGACATTCTGGGGATGGGCTGTCAGGGGTTGTGCTGGGGTGTGGGGGGGTTCGGGGCCTGCGGGTTCGCCGTGGGCGGGGCTGGCAGTGCGCTCCCCCTGGGGCTGCTTGGACTCGGGTGTCCTGTCCTGTCGGCAGGGCGCGGGATGGGCCGGATCTTGGATATCTGCTACTCTCCACCCCAGAATGAATGGGCCTACCTCCTGGGTTTGGATGTGGGCTGCCCCACGCAGGGAGCAGGTACATGTCTTGGACCTAGGGGGTATAGAGTGTGCATCGGGATTATGAATGGAACATGTCGTTATTGTTTGTCTTTGTGTGACTGAGGGTGAGGATGAGGGTGGGTCTGAATGAGTATATCTGTGTATGAATGTTTAAGTGTCAGGCTGGGTTTTGGACTGCCCCCTCTCTGATACTTCCGAGGCTACTTAGTGTCGCGCTCCTGCCACGTGGCCCCCCCTGGTAGGTGTTCCCTTGCCTGCGGGCGTGCTTGGGGCCCTCACTATCTGGGGTTGGGCGCTTGGGCGTTTGTCGGCTCGGCCTGGTGGCTGCCTGGTGGGGCTCGTGCCCTCTGGTCCGGTCGGGTCTGGGCCCGAGGGGTGGGCGTCCCCGGTGCCCGAGCCTCGGTGACCGGCCCTGGGGCTACGTCGGCGCAGCGGGCTCCGGCGGGGGCCTGTGAATTTGTCGCGGGCGACACCGGGGGGTCATTGTATGTGGTCGCTGGTAGGGGTTCGTCCGGTTCTTCCCCTTGGTAGGATCTGGGGAGTGGGCTAGTGGCTCGTCCTGTTCGGGCAGTCCTGGGGACTCTGGGCTCGGGGTCCTTCCTGGGGTCTTGGGCTTTGATCGCTCCTTCGTCTGCCTCGGGCTTTGGGGGGACGGATCTCTGATACTTCACAGTCGCTACTAAATGTTCTATTGGAGGAACCTTATACACTTATGCATGCTCACAACCACACACAAATGGATGCAGGGATGTATATATATATATATATATGCAGATATGTAGATGGGTATATAAATGAATATAAAAGTATATGTATGTATACTACTGTATATATATATCTGTAGATATGTAGATGGGTATATATATAAATGAATATAAAAGTATATGTATGTATACTACTGTATATATATATTTGTAGATATGGGTATGTGTATTTATAGAATTCTACTGCAAGCTCATGAATATTATTAGTCTTTATGCATGTATGTTCCATTGTTGTGTTCTGTCATGTGCTTTGCAGGATTGTGGACGGAGGTTGGGTGTGTTTGCCTTGTGCTCTTTTGGTTGATAATTGTTGATTTGTTGCCTTACTTTCTCTTTTCTTTCTTTCTCTCTTAAAAAAAAATATTGGAGTGAGAGGATGGCTAAAAGGTGTGAAGGGAGGCCATCTATAAATGGAAAAAAAAAGAAAAAAAAAAGAATAAAGAACCCCTTCTATTTGAAGCTTCGTGTGCTGCATTTATCCCGGTTTCAAATATTGGTTTACCACATATAGGTCTTTAAATTTTTTATGTTATGTCTGTGTGCTATCTTGACAATATTAATTCATTTTAATACACAAAATAATTCTTAGATAATCAATTATACCCTTTTTAATTCTGCCATTTTTAACTTTCGTTTTGAACGACCGGTTTCTGATACTGAGTTCTGAAGTCCACGCCCTTCAAAGATCTGTTTACGCCCTCTGTAACAGCCAGTATCTGTAATGTGTTGTTTTAAAATTAGCTCTTTTTTTATTACTCATTTGACTTACTGTTAGTGCTAGCTTAAGATAACTTACCGAAACCCGTCTGAGCGCGCCGCAATTTGCTGCTCCTTTTAGCATGAGACCACCCGAATCCGATGCTAATGTTAGCTTGTTCCTCTTCCGGTGTTTGCCAGCTCCGCTCGTTGCATGTGGCGATTTTGGGAGTTATCGCTGTTCCAGTCAAGACACACACAAAGTTCACCAAGTGTCTCCCGTAAATTAATCCGTATGGAGAAGGTCCTCGCTGCTGCGAGACTGCAGCGAGGCTGTACAATTGAAGCTCCGCTCCATCCGCCAGAAGAGGGTCCCGTTGTCGCCGGTCCCTACGCCGGCGGTATGCTCATTTTATTTCTGCCGGCTGCGCATTGGGAGCGATCGCAAATACACTAAAAATTGAACTAAAACATAAAAATAACAATTATACTTTATTTATAAAGCCATTTAAAAAAACCACAGCTGCAACAAAGTGCTGTACACATGAAATTAAGAACATATAAACAAAAGATGAGATGAAATCATGAAAAACAACAGTCATGTGTTTAATACAGAAGTGGGTTGAGCCTAACCAGGGGTTGCTAGGTGAGGGGCTGGACTCAGGTTGGGGTGGGTTGTGGCTGTGGTTTGTGACGTCACAAACCGCAGGAAGTGAGAAACGAACTGTTTATATCACAGACAAATAAATCTACTTAGAGTAAATAAACCACTGGGTGCATTTCTTTGGCCTTAGGGCTGTTTTTTTATGAAGTACATACCCAAAGTTGAGTAAAAAAACATTAAAAAGTGAATTTTGCATGTATGGTCCCCTTTAATGAATATTTACCACATTCTACCAGTACTGTTTGACTTCCGGTCACATGACCTTGATAAGACTTCTTGGTAATATTTACTGGTCAAATTTTTTTCTTCTATTTGCTTCTCCCTTCTTCAGGGCTTGCCACAGTGAACTAAGGCCCTGTTTACACGGACACTGTGGGGGGGAAACGGAGGTTTTGGGTATGTTAATTAGATGAAAAGTTTTACGTTTACACGGGCAAATTCAAGTGTTTACACGGAGCTGCTCGAATCTCCCCCCTCCCTCATGACCCCCCTCCTCCCCTCATGAATCCAGTGTAGTTACCATGCCGGGCCATTAGATGGCGCTGTGAATTTTTGAACCTTCACCTAATGCGCATGCGTGCTGCGTCACTCTGCTGGCAGTCTGCTGCGTTCTTCTGGGCTAAAAGTTGAGCTAACAACAACTTAACAACAAGTTAAAGCTGAATTTTGGATAAGAATCGACAGATTTGACACCAAGTGGGACCTCTTCATCTAACAAGCTGCACACCAGATGCTGAGTGGACTGTGGACCAGAACCGAGTCGATGAGGATGATGGCGGACTTTAGTCCGTGAAACAGCTGATTTCAGCAGGTAAACAACGTTCTTAATAATGTTTGCTTGTATTTACTTTGATCACACAACAACCAACTGATTTATTTTATTTATTTATTTTTCTGCGAGGTCGAGGCTGTCCTTTCACCAACCGGACCGGTTTGGATCGGACCAGAATCCATGATGGAAACAGAGCAGAGTCCAGTCTTAACGTGTTTACAGTTCGGTTAACATGTTTTAATAGTGTGTTCAGTTTAATTCTTAAGGGCGAGATACACTCGAGCGTCCTCACGATACGCCAATACGCAGCGTACGTACGCTGTGGCAAAAGCGTAGCCCCGCGTAGCCCCTCAGGGCAAGTACGCGCAAAAGTATTTTTTTACTACGCATACGCGATTCGCATACGCGATGCGCGGTGTCTGACCTAAACTTCCCCGGCGCCGGACTGTTTTGTATGTTACACAAATGAAATAAATTCCTCTTTTTTATCGCTGATCGGGCCTTTTCTTTTGTTTTTTTGCCTAAAGTCAAGTAACCGCTTCTTCCTCCGTTCACTCGATGAATGAAATGAATGAATTCAGGTCCTACCTGGGTGCGCGATGTTTTATATATTCCCTGGTGGGCTGTGTGCTGCAGGAAAAGCACTCCCTGTTATTATTTTTATTTCTGAGAGAACTTTTTATAACATATATAGTAGAAACACCGCATGAACACCGCCGCGGTCTTCAGCGAGCTGCTCATGATAGGTTTCACTTTGAGCTGACTGAAATCTGTCAATCATTTCAGTAGGCGTGTCAAAGTGACCAATCAGCGAGCTCAGTTGAGTCCCCACCGTGCTCAGCTGCTTATATTACAACAAGGAGAACGCAAGCGTTTGAAAGCTGATAGTTTCTGAAAGTATATCATACATACGCACATCTAACATACGCACAAAATATGCGCGCATACGCGCGTATACGGAGTCTGCTTCAGTGTATCTCGGCCTTTAGTGTTTGTGTGACGTACAGTTTGTGACGTTGAATAAATAAATAAATAAATAAAAAATAAACCTGTTGTCTTCATTTTCAACTTTAAACATGCAGCATGTTATGCATCGTTTTAATCACGTAACTTGAGTCCAGATAGACCCTCCCACGCTAACATAAATATTGTTTATTATTGTTAAACTGTTATTATTAGCACATGTTGTGCAGCGTGACACGTGAAATGTCCGCCTGCCTGCTCAATAAGCAGCGACATAAGAACTGGATCAGACTGTCTCTTCCAACACAGATGCAGGTAATCAGGTGTAGATTAATTAAATATGAGAATAAAAATATATTCCATCAGCTGTAGTTCAGAAAGTGGTGCGTGTATGTGTCAGCCTCCATTGTTATAAATGCCGGCTGTCCGCGTGTGTATGCGGCGCGCATGTGTTTAAACAAAAGCTCAGCGGGAGATGTTTACATTATCAGCGGGGGGTCAGCGAAAAAGATCCACTCTGAGGCCCTGTACACACGTAGCCGTTTATCAGTAAAACCGAACAGTTTATCATGCGGTTTGGCCTTTCATCCACACGTGAACGCCGGTTGATGTAACTATAAACGAATAATAACAAAACTCCGGCCAAAGTGAAGATTTGAGAACTCTCCGTTTTCGAGTCTGCGTGTGAACTTTCAGAACGGAGCTTTCTGCTCCAGCTGGACCGGCAAAACCGGGTCTGCCGACAGTGCCGGTCCAGCTGAGCGGCGCTCACGTCACATAATGCTCTTAAAAAAGCACTAAAAAGTCAACATACCTGCTCTGACATGATTCCAAGTCGACATTTTCCTGCATTTTATTAACTTTGTACTCCAACATGGTAATTAATAGTAGTTCAACCTCACGGTCTGTCCACACAAACGAAAGAAAAAAAATAAATAAATAACAGGAAGTGTGGCTGCATGAGTTGAAGGGTTGTGACAGCACTACACTGCCACCTATGGGTTCAGCATATTCATTACAACTTTACAACGTTTTGTGGTGAAAAAAACGGGACATGTAAACAAACATTTTAAATATTCGAACATGTATGGACAGAGATGGTTTTTTGGCGCAAATATTCGTTTTTCAAACACCAGGCTACGTGTGTACAGGGCATGAGCCATGGGTCAGAAAACCATCGGTTTCAAAGAGGGGGGGCAGCGACTCCGTGTAAACGAGGAGTAAAACCGCAGAGAGAAAGGAGCGGTTCCACTCAAAATATGCGTTGTGTAAACGGGGCCTAAGGGCCAGTTTACACGGCACGTATTTTGAGTGTAACCGCTACTTTCTCTTTGCGTCTTTGCTTATCGCCTTCACGAGTTCACTGGCCCCCCTCTTTGCATCCGATACTTTCCTGATCCACCTCTCAGGGTGTAACTTTTTCGCAGACCCCCCCCGCTGATAATGTAAACATCTCCAGCTGAGCTTTTGTGTCAACCACATGCGCGCAGCTCACACGCGCGGACAGTCTAGGGCAGGCGGACATTTCACGTGTCACGCTGCAAAATATAACAGTTAAACAATAATAAACAGTATTTATGTTGGTGTGGGAGATGTAAATTTATCTGAACTACAGTATCTATCTGGACTCGTTACATTTTTTAAACAGTGCGTAACGTGCTGTGAAAATGAAGACACCAGGTTTAGTTTTTATTTATTTATTCAGCACCACAAAGTTTACGTTACACAAACACTGAGAATTAAACTGAACACTATTAAAACACGTGAACCGAACTGTAACTACGTTAATGAACTGGACTCTTGCTGTGTGTTCATTTGGACCCATCAGAACCGCGGTCTGCCTGTTGGAACGACAGCTTCTCCACCTGGCATAAATAAATAAATAAAAACTCCGTTGTTGTGTGATCAAATTAAACACAAGCAAACATTATATTAAGAACATTGATTTACCAGCTGTAAGTCAGCTGTTTATCACGGAGTAAAGTCCGGTTCTGGGGCCTCATGTATCAACCGTGCGTGCGCACAAAAAACTTGCTTACGTCACTATCCACGCAAAACCCCGTATGTATCAAAACTGAACTGAACGTGAATATATGCGCATCCAGGTACATTTCCACGCAAGCTCCCGAGCAGGCGTACGCACGTTTCTGTGGTTCTTGTTCCTTTGGCGACACTTACAGGTGATTCAGAGAAACTGAAGCCCCACAGTCTGTGGTTGACTTGAAGAGCGGCTTGAAGACCTTTCTTTTCAACCGAGCATACTCTACCTTCTCATGATTCTACTTTTGATCATAGCTGATACTGTTGTTGATTTTAATTGTTCATTAAATGTTTTATTGACATTTAATTCTGTTGCACCTTGTAGCACTTTGAGATTTTCATTAATGAAAAGTGCGTTATAAATTGAATTCATTATTATTATTATTATTATTATTATTATTATTATTATTATTATTATTATTATTATTATTATTATTATTATTATTAACTGTTCATGATGTGAAAATGATTAATATTCCCACCAAACACACGATTAACAAGTATTACATCCACATGACGCAGTTAAATAAAGCACGCGCAAAGTTGTGCCAAAAATAAATTTAACAGGAACGGATTCATTCAGCCTTACTGGAGGTTATAATAAATAGTGTAACACGCAGATCATTTATTTATAAACAGATATAATTTTCTGATCTGGGATATGGCTTATCAGCCGTTTTCAGAAATAATAATTTTTCAGTTTGGCACTGCTGCGCTCTGGAGCAACACAGGTGCATCACGCGTGCACAGCAGCGATCAAACTGTTCCCGAGCTTTTCTGAGGGAGCTGGCAGGCCGATCAGGACTGTCCAGTCCACACAAAGCCTGATCAATGGAATGTCTCATCTATATGATTCCAAAGGCTGCGGGGCGCGCAGCGTTTGGAGACTCCAACATCACGTCATGTCATGAAAACTCTCCACTGAGACGCACAGACCCGTTTCTTCATATCATCTATTAAATAAACAAAGATCTATGTTCAACCAAACATCCAAGTTCCTCTGTGTTTACAGTAATTATGGTAATAAACTCGTGCGCAAAGTTAATATTTTCACTCAGAATGAATGGATGAGCCGTTGCGCACCAAAGCAGGGTGCGCGCACACACAAATACCGACACACAATCACTCGTTCTTTGCGTGATGAACACATTTTATTACTATTCTTACTTAGGATTATTTTCCTCACTCATATTATATTAAATTCATTATTTTCCTGAATCTAGAAATGATTTCTGATCGCGCAGGGATCAAACAAACATGTCCTTCACACATGCAGGAAGTAATTTGCATCTGTTTAACATATGTAAATGAAGGCGTGTCAGGGGAGGTGTCTCACGTGCGCTCAGTTCCACGTTGATTGTGATGTACAAAAGGAATGTGCGTGGATTCCGGTGTACGCACAGTTTGATACATCTGGATTTTTTTGTGCGTAGGCAGATTTCTGGATTTGACCGTGCGGCACTTTTCAGTAAGAAATCCACGCAAGTCTTTGTACATGAGGCCCCTGGTCCACAGGCCACTCAGCGTCTGGTGTGCAGCTTGTTAGATGAAGCATTCCCGCTTGGTGTCAAATCTGTCGACTCTTATCCAAAATCCAGCTTTAACTTGTTAACTTGTTGTTAGCTCAACTTTTAGCACAAAAGAAAGTAGCAAACTGCCAGCAGAGTGAGGCAGCACGCATGCGCAGTGGGTGAAGGTTCAGCAGCACGCATGCGCAGTGGGTGAAAGGGGGGGGTGCATGAGGGAGGGGGGAGATTCGAGCAGATCCGTGTCAACGCAAAACTTTTAATCTAATTAACATACCCAAAAGTTCCGTTTCCCCCCACAGTGTCCGTGTAAACAAGGCCTAAGTCGCACGAATACTTGGCAATTATTTTTACACTGGATGCCCTTCCTAATGCAACCACAAACCACTGAGCAACCACAGCCCTCTGTGTGGAGCAGAGAGCTGCCATCTAGGGTGCCCAGGGGAGCAGGTGGTGTGAGTTAAGGGCCTTGCTCAAGGGCCCAGAGTGGGGCAGATGAGGGTTGAGGCAAGTGTGGGTTCTTGAAATGCAATTTCAATCCTGTGTATGTCCTGTACATATTGCAGTTCTGACAATAAAGTTGACTTTGACTTCACCTATCCCACGCACATTTTGATGTTGTCAGTACTGGGAGTTGAACCAGCGATCTTCTGATAACAGGTCCACCTTCTCTAACCTCTGCACCACTACTCCCTATAATATTTACCAGTAAATAATTTAAAAATAATTTCAGTTACCATATTTTTTCGTGTATAGGTCGCACCGGTGTATAGGTCGCAACATCCAATTATCACCAATAGATTGGAAAAATCCCTAGATAGGTCGCACCTACGTTTAGCTCTGCTGCAAATGTCTGCCACAGGAGCGCACAGCAAGGCTTTTAAGAAGATTAACACTTAAAAACAATTATTTGTTTGATAAAAATTATAGCAAATATGTGTCTGAGCTGAACTTTTCCTTAATAAATGAACGTAATTGTGAAATGAGCTGGATTTAAAAATTTGTTTCGCCGAAAGTGATAACAAGCCATATATAGGTCGCACCGGTGTATAGGTCGCAGGCCTTGAAAAAAAAACATAAAAAGGTGCGACCTATACACCGGAAAATACGGTACATAGGTGTTTGGCACTGTTCTTCCAGTGATTATGCTTAGATAGTTATTGTGTTCATTTTGAAAGTTAAATGGTTGTAACCATGTGTCCGACAGCAAAGCTTCATGAAGACCCTTGAGGATCTTGCAGTCTGAGTGTGTGTTGAAAACAAGCTATATTCTGTGAAACACCATCTGCTGTCTGATTCTTGTACTACAACAAGAAAGCTGCACACAGACGAGCAGTCTGGGGGCACAGTTCCTGACGATGAACGGTGGATGCCCATGACTAAATAACCAGAGTGTTTTATTTATGTACAAAATTATGATTTATCTTATATTGAATAAGTGCAGCTTAGAGACAGGTGCGTTCTAAAGCCCAACAATTACGGTAATTTAGTTCATTATTGATAAAACAGCTTGACAAATCTCAGGAAAAAACATGTAATATCGGATAATTTTCCTCGATAAATAAGCGACCAAGTATAATGTTTTTGTCTCATTTGTTTAACTGGGTTCTCTTTATCTACGTTATGTCCCACCGCGCTCTCTGATGTCAGCAGACCAGATGCTTCTTTCAGTTTCAGAAACTCATCGTAAGCTCAGAGGTGACAGGGCTTTCTCTGTTGCAGGTCCAAGACTGTGGAATGAGTTGCCACTGCGTGTCAGGCAGGCTTCCACACTCACAGTCTTTCTCACTTGAAAACCCACTTCTATTACCGGTATCTTGCCATTAACATGGTGTGAATTGTTTTGATCCTCTGTACTATACAGTGTCGGCCATTTTTGTTAGTTTCTGCTGCTATTTGTATATTTCTGATAATTCTCAATCAGGTCATCTGGACAGTTTCTTTTAGTAGAAACGTTTCACCCTCAGTCCAGAGGGCTTCCTCAGTCAGAGTAGTCCAGCACACTGATGTTCCCCCACCAAGCCGTAAACAACTTATGTGGACCAACCAGTTTGCTGGAGCCTAGATGGTTTCTGGGGGCCGTCCTGTCCCTTGTCGACTCCTCCCAGGCAGGCAGCCACAGCCAAAGTGGTTAAAAACAAGAAAGTTCATACTCAATAATCCAGGTATCAAATCTGACCAAATCAGGCTGCCTGCCTGGGAGGAGTCGACGAGGGACATGACAGCCCCCAGAAACCATCTAGGCTCCAGCTAACTGGTTGGTCCACATAAGTTGTTTACGGCTTGGTGGGGGAACATCAGTGTGCTGGACTACTCTGACTGAGGAAGCCCTCTGGACTGAGGGTGAAACGTTTCTACTAAAAGAAACTGTCCAGATGACCTGATTGAGAATTATCAGATTTGATACCTGGATTATTGAATATGAACTTTCTTATTTGTATCTTTATTTTTATTTTGTTTTCCTGTCCGCTGTGCTTGTTTGTTTCTACTGTACATCACTTTGGTTGTCCTTGTTGCTGTTTTAAGTGCTCTGTAAATAAATTGGTATGGTATTGTACTTTTAGGACTGTGTGAAAATCTGATGATGTTTTAGGTCATTTTTATGCAGAAATTTAAAAAGTTTTAAAGGCTTTATAAACTTTCAAGCAACACTGTATGTGTGAATATAAAGTTATAATTGTGCCTGATGTTCATGTTTTCAGTGTTCCCTGCAGATGTTCAGCAGATGGTGCTGGTTAAAGAAGCAGCTCTTGAAGTACGGATGCTTGGTGTGGACCAACAGGATCCAGATATCCTCAACAAAAAGGAGGAAGAGGAGCAACTGTGGACCAGTCAAGAGGTAGAGCAGTTTTGTGTGAGAAAGGAGACTGATGACACTGAGTTTGCATTCACTGCTGTTCCTTTGAAGAGTGAGGAAGATGAAAAGAAACCTCTGTTTTTACAGCTTTATCAGCACCAAGTACAAGAGGAAGATCTTCCAACCAGCAGCTCAGTTGACCAGATGAAAACAGCAACTGCTGGAGAGGACTGTGGAAGAACAGAGACTACCAGGAACCCAGATCTACACGTAGATACTTATGGAGATGATTGCAGCTCTTCAGAGACTGAAGTCAGTGAGGAATCTGAGGATGATGATGATGATGATGATGTACATAACTCTGACTCTCAGTTAAAAGACTTATCAGACTATGGATCAGAACCTGAAAACAGTGACAAAGACTGGAAGGAGAGCAGAGCTCCTGAGTCAGACGTACACACTGTCAAGAAGTCTTGCAGCTTCACTGAGCATGGGAAACAATTTCACAAGACAAGTCAGTCAGTGATGTCTTCAAGTTGTTTGGTTATCAAGGAACATGTTGAAGTGAAGAAAACTGGAGGCTCAATCAAGAAAAAACAGTCAAAACAATCAAAACAGAACTCATTTAGTAGTTGCGAAGACTGTGGAAATTTTTTTAACAAAAAGGGTAATCTAAAAAAACACATGATAGTTCACACAGGACAGAAAGCGTTTGCTTGTGATCTTTGTGGACAAAGGTTTGGACGGAAGTCACGTTTAAACACACACATGATAGTTCACACAGGACAGAAAGCATTTGCTTGTGATCTTTGTGGACAAAGGTTTGGACGGAAGTCAATTTAAACACACACATGATAGTTCACACAGGACAGAAAGCATTTGCTTGTGATCTTTGTGGACAAAGGTTTGGACGGAAGTCAACTTTAAACACACACATGATAGTTCACACAGGACAGAAAGCATTTGCTTGTGATCTTTGTGGACAAAGGTTTGGACGGAAGTCAACTTTAAACACACACATGATAGTTCACACAGGACAGAAAGCATTTGCTTGTGATCTGTTGTGGACAAAGGTTTGGACGGAAGTCAACTTTAAACACACACATGATAGTCCACACAGGACAGAAAGCATTTGCTTGTGATCGTTGTGGACAAAGGTTTGGACGGAAGTCAACTTTAAACACACACATGATAGTCCACACAGGACAGAAAGCATTTGCTTGTGATCTTTGTGGACAAAGGTTTGGACGGAAGTCAACTTTAAACACACACATGATAGTCCACACAGGACAGAAAGCATTTGCTTGTGATCTTTGTGGACAAAGGTTTGGACAGAAGTCACATTTAAACAAACACATGATAGTTCACACCAGAGCCATAGAGAGAGAGAGTTGCGACAACTTTGAACTCGCCGAGAGGCGGTCACGTGGTTCATGCAGCTCTCAATAGTTCCAAACAGCTCGTCGCTGCCAGTCGGGTTGAGCAGCTACTGGCGCAACATAACACAAATCGACTTTTCTTCCTTTGTCCGGCGTCTTTCAGTAATTATTGAGCAGTAACAAACTGATTACTTAACTGATTACTGATTATTTCACTGACTATGCGTTCTATTAAAGCATTTTTAGACGTGGCAGATGCATTTATCATTACAGTGAAACGAGACTGTAAACACATTTGTTAGAAAAAAATGTCTATGCAATACAATGATCAATACTGTATAGCCATTTCAACAGTGTTTTATAATGTTACACATGTAAAAAAAAAAGTGTAACACCTATTATAAAGCTATTTCTGATGTTCCTCCATGCCAGCAGTTCAGATCTGCTCCAGCTTACCTTAGATCTGGGATGAAGTCGTCATTCCTGCACATTACATAATTTTTCTGTCTTTCTTTTTTTTGTTTGTTTCTTTTTTAATAGCAACCGAGTACCTGCATAACAGAGTTGATTGTGCTTGTAGCCTGACTGCTAATGTAAAATTGTAATTCACTGATTAAATGTTAATTTAAATGAAACAGTTTCTAGTTAAAATCATAACGGATGACAAAATAAGTGTTAATTGTGCAAAAATAAATTACCAATTTATTATAAAATATGTAAAATGAAAAACAAGCTTTAATGAAGTACTTTTATTACTATTTATACTGTTTATTAATTACATCATCTCAAGTCAGCAGGAGCAACCTCACCATCATCACAACAACAGTGCTGTAAATTTAATCTGCACAATCATTTTCAATCAGAGCTCAAAATGTTTAACTGTCAAAGAAATGTGCAAGGAAATAAACTAATATCACTCTACAGGCACATTTTGAGAGAGGGCACTTCACAAAGACACAGTCAGGCCGTTTGAGACTGAAGGAGGTTCCAACCATTTGTTCATCGTCGAGAACCAAATGAGAAGTCCAGCAGAACTTCCACTGACCAGTGATCACACATATTGTTCTAAAGTTCCTGTTTTTAGTTTTCTACATTCGCCTTATAATCTAGCTGTTTTTGCCATGTTATTTTAATTTGTTTAAAAAACATCTGTGTGCCTATTTTATAACTGTCTATTGTTGTCACTGTTGTCATCATTCTTTGTT
>JBBPBX010086788.1:0-14829 GCA_038048925.1 Garcialebias charrua
ATGATTTATGTAGAATATTTTGTTTACCGGCCAAAAGGACGACGTCTTCCAGAGCAGATCCGAGCCAGACTCAGAGAGAGGAGGGCTGCAGTCAGCTTCTCCGATGAGATAAATCCTTCACGTTTACTTTTTTTTTGATTAAGTGAAACCTGCGCGTTGCCCAAACGTCTACCCGACTGGAACACCCACTGACACAACACGAAGTAACCATTGCAATTAATTAGAAATTAACACAACAAAAAAACGTGAAAAATGAACATCCATTAGACCGCGCTGTCCCCTGTTCTGACTTTCAAAATGAGGGTCCACCCGGAAGTAAACGTGAAAAATGAACATCAATTAGACCGCGCTGTCCCCTGTTCTGCCTTTCGAAATGAGGGTCCACTCGGAAGTAAGACGGATGTGACGTCACATGGGAACTATGTATTAGTCTTGGCAATGCCACTTCCCAGACTGTCTGTGTCTCCTGTGGTGTCCCTCAAGGGTCAGTTCTGGGGCCCCTGCTGTTTTCCCTTTACATGCTGCCTTTAGGTCAAATCATTAATCAGTTCAACATTTCTTTTCACTGTTATGCTGACGATACACAACTTTACATCAGGACTGGAGCATCATCATCATCATCATCACCATTGTCATCTCCATCTTCACTCACTGCCCTCTCTACCTGCCTGGAGGAAATAAGGGCATGGATGAATCAGAACTTTCTTCAATTAAACTGCTCCAAAACTGAGGCCATACTGATCCAACATGTCCTCATTCCCTACTCGTCATATATTGACGCTTTGTCCCTCCGCGTCACATACTTGATGCGTCGGGTCGGCCCTTCTCGTCACTATTTGTGTTTGGGGTTCAAGGGTTAAATAAAAGGGGAATGGTTAAGTTTAGGGTTAGTTATAAGGTTAGGCTTAGTGTTAAATAAAAGGGGAATGGTTAAGTTTAGGGTTAGTTATAAGGTTAGGCTTAGTGTTAAATAAAAGGGGAATGGTTAAGTTTAGGGTTAGTTATAAGGTTAGGCTTAGTGTTAAATAAAAGGGGAATGGTTAAGTTTAGGGTTAGTTATAAGGTTAGGCTTAGTGTTAAATAAAAGGGGAATGGTTAAGTTTAGGGTTAGTTATAAGGTTAGGCTTAGTGTTTAATTTTTGCCAGTAAAATCATTCCTCTTCATAACAACAACAAAAAAAAAAAACGAAAGTGCTTCACTAAGACACGATCACAACTTACCATTTCCCTGCACACCAAATAATGATGAAACGGGTGAATGAACTCTGTGCCCAAGCGTCACACAAATGACGTGTAGGGAATGAGGATGGGTTGACTGATCGGCACCCCTCACCAAGTACAAGCAACAACTATAACAACAATTTTTTTTCTGGACAAGATCCCCCCTCCACCTCTGTTACAAATCTTGGAATAAAAATGGACTCTCATCTTACATTTGAAAATCACATTAAGCATCTGTTTAAAACCTGTTTCTTCCATCTTCGAAACATCTCCAAACTTCGCCCATCTCTAACTTTTTCTGATGCAGAGAAACTCGTCCATGCCTTTGTCTCCTCCAGGCTCGACTACTGCAACTCCCTGTTTATTGGAATCCCTGGCAAAAACCTTCAGAAGCTTCAATATATTCAAAACAGTGCAGCAAGGATTTTATTGAGAGCTCGTAAATTTGAACATATTACACCCATTCTCCATAACCTCCATTGGCTTCCTGTCACCTACAGAATTCAGTACAAAATTGCTCTCATTACACATCAATGCTTACACAGAACTTCACCAGATTATCTAAAGGACCTTCTTGCACCATATTCATCCACCTGGTCTCTACAATCCCAGAACAGTATTCTCCTTCACATTCCACGAACCAAATTAAGGACCATGGGAGACCGGAAATTCAGTGTGGCTGCCCCCGCCTCTGGAACTCCCTCCCTGACTATCTGAGAGCTCCACAGTCACTGGTTGACTTTAAAAAGGCTTAAAGCTGCTATATGTAACTTTTCTAACAATATATTTTTAACATATTTCTTCACTCTGTCACTAGATTGATGTTAGAGAGGTAATCTCTGAAAAAAACAAAAAACAAAATATTGTCCCTCATTCACGAAAATGTTCGTATTTTTATCCTAAATTTCTCCTACTTTTGTTCGTACGAAGCGTTCGTACGAACATGCCACGTCAGATTCAACAAAGTCTTCTATCCTGAGGAAACGTGTGTAAATGGGTTGCGTAAATATGATGAATCCCACCTGTTCTAAACAGCTGCGCGTGCACACGGAGAGGTCATTTACATAATTCCCACCCCTCAAAACACCATATAAGGCCACGTTTCCTGCCTTCTGACAGCAGGAAGTGTCCATTCATTCAAACTCAAGAAGTAAAAGGAGGAACTTCACGCGTTCGGAGATCTGCTCTCAGTCGCGCTGTGGCGCACCGCCACCCCCCCCGCAGGTGTCGGATGGTCAAATATTTTTAATGTTAGTGTAAACAACTGTGTAGTTTCACTTATTCAGAAGAGCTGTGGCGCACCGCACCCACCCCCACCCCCCCGCAAGTGTCGGATGGTCAAATATCTTTAATTTTAGTGTACTGTGTTACATTATAGTTTCACTTATTCAGAAGAGCGCACCGCTACCCCCCACCCCCCGCAAGTGTCGGATGTGTTTTTGAACAGAAGCATTTTAAAATGTCTCGAAACTACAGTTAACTTCATATTAATATTGTAGTGCATATGTTGTGTGTCCCGTGGGTCGTACAGTATCAGAAATCAAGAATAAATGGTTTGATCTGAAAATGGCTTCAAACAAACGTCTCGCCGCAGCACGGACAGGAGGTGGTCAATAGTCTGCGAGATGGATGGACAATAAATGCCACGCTGCGCGCGTGCCAACATGTTTTGCAGCACAAATGTGTCATGCGCGCACCTCCTGGTCATCGCGCAACCACATTCTGCAGGTTATATTTCGAATCAGATAATAATCTATTGCTCCGATGGTGTTTGGCACAGCAGTCCAGCAATAGCATGAAAATCAGTCTTAATTCGTACTTGTTCTGCGGCGGTGTATGGGAATTTTATGTACCTGGGTGTTAATATGAGGAGCGGCTTTGATGACCAAGGGGAGCGCACGACTCACTGAAGCCTGCGCGACACACCAGACAAATTAAACTTAAAATTATAATTCTAATTCAAACAGAATAACCTATTGTCAAGAATAATTATGGTGCGTGATTTTTTTAAACCCAAAATATTTTCTAAATAACGAAATATGAAGTTATTCGTGGAGAAGATCCGTCTGGATGACAGCAGACTGACGCTCCTAAATTATACGACAGGTCCGGACCACTCGTAAATTTTGTTCGTATCTGAAGAAAATCGTAGGATACGAAAACATTGTTGAATGCCACAAATGATCCTAAATCACTCGTACGCACAGTTTAAGAACAAATCTGTGCGTACGAACGGTTCGTGCATGAGGGCCACTGTCCCCTTGCTTCTCCAGGTGGTAAATAAGCATTTCTAAAAAGAAAAAGTGACCCGCCATTTTCCAGCCAATAAAAACAAAGTTTGTAACCAGCCAATAAAAACAGAGCTTGAATTTGAATCAGCCAATAAAAACAGAGCTTGAATTTGAATTTCAACAGACCACGGGGGGCAGAGCCATATATGGCTCTGAGGGGGAGGGATCAGAATGCTTTGCCTGTTGAAATTTTTTCTAAGTGCTGCAGTTCTACAGAAACTGCGGACTTCACCTTTAAAGACCTTTCTTTTTAAGCAAGCCTACTCTGCCTCCACATGATTTTATCTCTGATCTTAGTTTATATTATCATTGTTTTTTATTGATTTTATTATTGATTTTTGTTATTTTGTCATTGATTTTATTTGATTTTATCACTTGTTTTTATTTGATCATTGATTTTAGTTGCACTTTGTAGCACTTTGAGATTTTTGTTACTGAAAAGTGCATTACAAATTAAATTCATTATTATTATTATATCAGAAATGGAAGTTTTTTCCTTAAATATTTTATTTTTATATTTAAAATTTTGTGATGTAATATTGTTGACATTTGAAATTGCACGCCCATTAGGAACCTGGAAAAAGTGATGTTCTGATATTTGCCTTTTAAATAATAGTGATTTGTAGAGATGAAATAAGCCCCTCCCTGGGCTGCCACCCCTCCCTGGGCTGCCACCTTACCGTGGTGGAGGGGTTTGAGTGTCCCAATGATCCTAGGAGCTATGCTGTCAGGGGCTTCATGCCCCTAGAAGGGTCACCCAAGGCAGACAGGTCCTAGGTGAGGGACCAGACAAAGCGCAGCCCAAAAACCCCTATGATGAGTAAAATAAATGGAAAAAATGTTCCCTCGCCCGGACGCGGGTCACCGGGGCCCCACTCTGGAGCCAGGCCCGGAGGAGGGGCACGCTGGCGAGCGCCTGGTGGCCGGGCTTTCACCCATGGAGCCCGGCCGGGCACAGCCCGAAGAGGAGACGTGGGTCCCCCTTCCCATAGGCTCACCACCTGTGGGAGGGGCCAAAGGGGTCGGGTGCAATGTGAAATGGGTGGCGGCCGAGGGCGGGGACCCTGGCGGTCTGATCCTCGGCTACAGAAGCTGGCCATTGGGACATGGAATGTCACCTCTCTGGTGGGGAAGGAGCCTGAGCTAGTGTGTGAGGTTGAGAGGTTCCGACTAGAAATAGTCGGACTCACCTCAACGCATGGCTCTGGCTCTGGAACCAGTTTCCTTGAGAGGGGTTGGACACTCTTCCACTCTGGAGTTGCCCCTGGTGAGAGGCGCCGAGCAGGAGTGGGCATACTGGTTGCCCCCCATCTTGGTGCCTGTACGTTGGGGTTCACCCCGGTGAACGAGAGGGTAGCCTCCCTTCGCCTACGTGTGGGGGGACGGGCTCTGACTGTTGTTTGTGCCTATGCACCAAACGGCAGCGCAGACTACCCACCCTTTTTGGAGTCCTTGGAGGGGGTATTGGAGAGTGCGCCTCCTGGGGACTCCCTTGTTCTACTGGGGGACTTCAACGCTCACGTGGGCAATGACAGTGAGACCTGGAGGGGTGTGGTTGGGAGGAACGGCCCCCCTGATCTGAACCAGAGTGGTGTTCTGTTATTGGACTTCTGTGCTCGTCATGGATTGTCCATAACAAACACCATGTTCAAGCATAAGGGTGTCCATATGTGCTCTTGGCACCAGGACACCCTAGGTCGCAGTTCAATGATCGACTTTGTTGTCGTCTCATCTGATCTGCGGCCGCATGTCCTGGACACTCGGGTGAAGAGAGGGGCGGAGCTGTCCACTGACCACTACCTGGTGGTGAGTTGGCTCCGATGGTGGGGGAGGATGCCGGTCAGACCTGGCAGACCCAAACGTATCGTGAGGGTCTGCTGGGAACGTCTGGCAGAGTCTCCCGTAAGACGGAGCTTTAACTCCCACCTCCGGGAGAGCTTTGAACACGTTCCGAGGGAGGCGGGGGACATGGAGCCCGAGTGGACCATGTTCCGCGCCTCTATTGTCGAGGCAGCTTATCGGAGCTGTGGCCGCAAGGTTGTTGGTGCCTGTCGAGGTGGCAACCCTCGAACCCGGTGGTGGACACCGGCAGTGAGGGATGCTGTCAAGCTGAAGAAGGAGTCCTATTGGGCCTTTTTAGCCTGTGGGACCCCGGAAGCAGCAGATAGGTACCGGCAGTCCAAGCGGCATGCGGCTCGGGTGGTTGCTGAGGCAAAAACTCGGGCGTGGGAGGAGTTCGGAGAGGCCATGGAGAATGACTTCCGTACGGCTTCGAGGCGATTCTGGTCCACCATCCGGCGTCTCAGGGGGGGAAAGAGGTACGAGACCAACACCATTTATGGTGGAGATGGCGTGCTGCTGACCTCAACTCGGGATGTTGTGAGTCGGTGGGCGGAATACTTCGAAGACCTCCTCAATCCTACTGGCACGTCTTCCACTGAGGAAGCAGAGCCTGGGGACTTTGGATCGGGCTCTCCAATCTCTGGTGCGGAGGTCGCCGAGGTGGTTAAAAAGCTCCGCGGTGGCAAGGCTCCGGGGGTGGATGAGATTCGCCCGGAGTTCCTTAGGGCTCTGGATGTTGTAGGGTTGTGTTGGCTTACGCGACTCTGCAATATCGCGTGGACATCGGGGGCAGTTCCCTTGGATTGGCAGACTGGGGTGGTGGTTCCCCTATTCAAAAAGGGGGACCGTAGGGTGTGTTCCAACTATAGAGGGATCACACTCTTAAGCCTCCCTGGTAAGGTCTATTCAGGGGTTCTGGAGAGGAGGGTCCGTCGGATAGTCGAACCTCGGATTCAGGAGGAGCAGTGTGGTTTTCGTCCTGGTCGTGGAACACTAGACCAGCTCTACACCCTCAGCAGGGTCCTGGAGGGTGCGTGGGAGTTTGCCCAACCAGTTTACATGTGCTTTGTAGACTTGGAAAAGGCATTCGACCGCGTCCCTCGGGGGGTTCTGTGGCGGGTACTCCGGGAGTATGGGGTACCAGGCCCATTGATAAGGGCTGTTAGGTCCCTGTACGACCGGTGTCAGAGCTTGGTCCGCATTGCCGGCAGTAAGTCAGGCTCGTTTCCGGTGAGAGTTGGACTCCGCCAAGGTTGCCCTTTGTCACCGATTCTGTTCATAACTTTTATGGACAGAATTTCTAGGCGCAGCCAAGGTGTTGAGAGGATCCGTTTTGGTGACCTTAGAATCGCTTCTCTGTTTTTTGCAGATGATGTGGTCCTACTGGCTTCATCAGCTCGTGATCTACAACTTTCACTGGAGCGGTTTGCAGCCGAATGCGATACGGCCGGGATGAGGATCAGTTCCTCCAAATCCGAGGCCATGGTCTTGAGCCGGAAAAGGGTAGCATGCCCTCTCCGGGTCGGGGAGGAGGTCCTGCCCCAAGTGGAGGAGTTTAAGTATCTCGGGATCTTGTTCACGAATGAGGGAAAACTGGAGCGTGAGATCGATAGGCGGATAGGTGCAGCGTCCGCAGTGAAGCGGGCGCTGTACCGGTCTGTCGTGGTGAAGAGAGAGCTGAGTCAAAAGGCAAAGCTCTCAATTTACCGATCGATCTACGTTCCCACCCTCATCTATGGTCATGAGCTTTGGGTTATGACCGAAAGAACAAGATCTCGGATACAAGCGGCTGAAATGAGTTTTCTCCGCAGGGTGGCTGGACTCTCCCTTAGAGATAGGGTGAGAAGCTCAGTCATCCGGGAGGGACTCGGAGTAGAGCCGCTGCTTCTCCACATCGAGAGGAGCCAGTTGAGGTGGCTCGGGCATCTGGTTAGGATGCCTCCTGGACGCCTCCCTGGTGAGGTGTTCCGGGCACGTCCCACCGGGAGGAGACCCAGAGGAAGACCCAGGACACGCTGGAGGGACTATGTTTCTCGGCTGGCCTGGGAACGCCTTGGGATTCCCCCAGAGGAACTGCTCCAAGTGGCTGGGGAGAGGGAAGTCTGGGCCTCCCTACTTAGGCTGCTACCCCCGCGACCCGACCCCGGATAAGCGGAAGAAGATGGATGGATGGATGGATGGAGTCTACTTTTATTGTTCAGTTTAATGTGTGGTTTTGTTTCTTGTATACAGATTATTTTATTTTTTCTTTGCTTTTAAGTTTAATTCTTGTTTTGTGATTTATACATCTGTGTGTAAGAAAAAAGTTGAACTAAAGGCTGTATCTCTTCTTTAAATATGTTGGAGGGAAATATTCCCAAGAGATCCAATAATTTTGTGACTTTTCATGATCTTTCAGCTGAGTTAACTTTTCACAGATTATTTAATAAAGGCATTAAAGTAAAATGGGATTTCACGATAAATCTGGCACGTTTGTAATTTTTTTTTTACAAAGTATCTTCACTGATAAAAAATACATGTTTTATACATAAAATGCTTTTAAAAATAAAAGGGTTCAACTCTCCCCCTCTTACAATGCTGTTATTTCTAGTATCACTCAGCCCTCTGTGAATAGCAAACAACCATCAGGGTGCTAATCAGTGGCGGTTCCTCATTTGTCCACCAGGGGGGGGGCTATTTTCTCAAAAATAAAAAAAACAACGTTTCAAGATTTTTATGGTGTTTATTTATCAAATGCAGATTAAAACAAGTCCAACAGTACAATGAAATGCTCAGAATGAGAACAACCAATTTGACTCACTAAAACAACAAAAAACAAACAAAAAAATACTAAAGCATGCAATAAAGGTACAAAAATAAAGTACCTACAAATGAAAAAGTAATTATATTTACAAGGTCCTACAAACATAGTAAAAAACAACATGGTAGAATTTCAACGGTGCAACAGGATGTATTTAAATGAATAAGTATTTCAAGGTTGTAATACAAGCTACATATACAGGTGACCCCCTACCTACGACTCCATCGACCTACGGCCGCCCGGACCTACGAACGTATCATATTTAATAAAAATATGAAATTACTGTATTAAAAAAATAATAAAAAAAAAAAAAAAATTGTGTTTAAATGTTCTTAATTTCATGTGTACATCACTTTGTTGCAGCTGTGGTTGTTTTAAAGGCTTTATAAATAATAATTATGATAAAAATGATCATTTCTGATCATTTTTGTCATGATTGCGCAATCTTGGGCAGCAAGAAGTAGGTCTTCAGTTTACACGGTCACAAATTAATGTAGAACACCGGACGCCATTTTAGGTTCAGTCACGGGGGCCTTTGAAGGTCTCCGGTCACAAATTAATGTAGAACACCGGACGCCATTTTAGGTTAGCTGCCGGGAGCCGGCCTTTGAAGACTGGTGACCAGGATCGCATCATATGGATTAATTACTAGCTGGAATCGCTCTGTGAGCTCTGTGGACGTCTCAGGCTGGAGCAGCAGCTGCAGATTGATCGCCGATTGATCGCCGATCGCCGCACCGCCGCTCCAACACCAGCTCATGGCCTGGCTAGCAGAAGCTAACACAGGCCTCGAGCAGCTGCCGTGGTCCGCTCGCCGGCCGCCGCGCTGCTCGGCCCGACAACAACAACGCATGGCAACCTAAGATGTCGGCTTTGACCATCTCAAAGTAAGAAATTATATTTTTATTTATTCTGTAAATGTGAATAGCAATGTTTAACATTACAGTACACTACTGTACATGCTTAAATGTGTGCGCGGCGGTCCGTTAGCGGTATTTCCGCGAGCTACGAACGGAATAAGGACCTACGAACGGGACGCTATTTTCACCCCCTAGCTACGGCAGAATCGAGCTGCGAACAGTTCTTATGTCCCAAACTCGTACGTAAGTAGGGGGTTTGCTGTATATATATATATATAGTATATATATTGCACATAATTACTGTCACAAGCTAATATTAGTTTGTGACAGTAATTATGTGATATATATATTGCACATAATTACTGTCACAAGCTAATATTTGTTGTCACAGATGTGGCTTGGTGCAAAGTTATTGCCAGTTGTTTAGTGTTATTTATTGAGAGTCCAGTAATCTGACAGCCAGTGGATAATAGCTGTCCTTTAGTCTTTTTGTGTGTGATGACAGATTCCTGTATTGTCTGCCCGAGGGTAGTAGATGGAAGAGCCCTTGTGCAGACTGGAGGTGATCCTTGATGATGCTGTGTGCTTTACACAGATGTCTGTGGTAGATGTTCTTTTTGTGGAGACTGCTACTAGTGATGTTCTCTGCTGTTTGCACCACCCTCTGTAGTGTTTCAGCTCTAAACGCTAAGGTATCACACTGTGTAGTTAAATGAACAATTTCAACAAAAGCAGTGTTCTACGTTTTGTACATAAATTTTGCCCTTCTATCCTTGAGAGAAGCAAATTTCTCAATGACTCTTTGGTTGAAGTCAGGGACGGCTTTGACCAGAGTTTTCTCCATAGAGAGCATGGCCAATGCATTGAGTCGATCCTGTGACATTGTGTTCCTGAGGAAGGTCTTTATTCTTTTCAGTGTTGAGAAGCATCTCTCAGACTCAGCTGTGGTCATAAGAGTTGTGATGAAGATTTTCAGCAGAGTCACAGTCTCTGAGAATCTAAAAAAGCTAAGTCTGGTCCTCTGGACATTCAAAAAATAAAACAAAACAAAGCAAAAAAAATGTAGAAACGTTTCGTCTTTCGTCCGAAAGACTTCCTCAGTCTGAGTTGCTGTGTTCAGCTCAGTCTTATAAATAGCACCCTCCCACAGTGTTGCACAACCAGTTGGCTGATGACAGCCTGAAACCAGTTGCTCACATGATCAAGGAGGGCCATCAGCCTAACAATGGATCATTAGCACCCTGATGGTTGTTTGCTATTCACAGAGGGCTGAGTGATACTAGCAATAACAGCATTGTAAGAGGGGGACAGTTGAACCCGGAGGCCTCCACCTCTGTTTAATGATGGACGGTTTCTTTTCACAAAGATGGCCTCCTTTACTCCTCTCTCAAACCATCGTTCCTCTCTATCAAGGATGTGAACATCTTCATCCTTGAAAGAGTGACCGCTGGCGTGGAGATGAGTGTAGACTGCAGAGTCCTGACCTGATGATGTTGATCTTCTGTGCTGGGCCATCCTTTTGGCCAGTGGCTGTAAGACAGGAAATCACACACAAAACAGGCTCTAGGGAAATGTGGATATCCTAACTGGGCCTTCCTGAAAGCAGAGAAGAAACCCAAACAGGACTCCAGCCAGCCATCAGGTGAAAAGAAGGAACCCAGACCCAGACCAGTGGTCATTCCGTATGTTGCGGGAGTTTCAGAGACATTGAGACGTTTATTCTCTAAACACAACGTCCCAGTGGCTTTTAAACCCCAAAATACATTACGGCAAAGACTGGTTCATCCCAAAGATCCAGTCCCCCGGCACAAACAGAGTAATATTGTGTATGCTGTTCAGTGTCAGGAGGGCTGTGATCAGTCTTATATCGGGGAAACTAAACAGCCACTGGCCAAAAGGATGGCCCAGCACAGAAGATCAACATCATCAGGTCAGGACTCTGCAGTCTACACTCATCTCCACGCCAGCGGTCACTCTTTCAAGGATGAAGATGTTCACATCCTTGATAGAGAGGAACGATGGTTTGAGAGAGGAGTAAAGGAGGCCATCTTTGTGAAAAGAAACCGTCCATCATTAAACAGAGGTGGAGGCCTCCGGGTTCAACTGTCCCCCTCTTACAATGCTGTTATTGCTAGTATCACTCAGCCCTCTGTGAATAGCAAACAACCATCAGGGTGCTAATGATCCATTGTTAGGCTGATGGCCCTCCTTGATCATGTGAGCAACTGGTTTCAGGCTGTCATCAGCCAACTGGTTGTGCAACACTGTGGGAGGGTGCTATTTATAAGACTGAGCTGAACACAGCAACTCAGACTGAGGAAGTCTTTCGGACGAAAGACGAAACGTTTCTACATTTTTTTTGCTTTGTTTTGTTTTATTTTTTGAATGTCCAGAGGACCAGACTTAGCTTTTTTAGATTTTTCTACCTGGATTATTGAACATGCATCAGAGTAGTCTCTGAGAAGGTGTCATGAAGATTGTTCCCCATGAAGAGCTGGTACAGAGCCACAGCACCACTGCAGCTCCTGAAATCTTCATCGCTGTAGATGAGAGCCAGTTCAGTTTTCAGCTTGTTCTTGTTCAGCAGTGGGTACGCCTCCATGGTGGAGTTCAGTGCTGCTTCAGGGAAATGACTGTGGTACTGCTGGAATCTGTCTGCTTGAAGCAGCGTAGCACTGATCAGATGATTTGTGAAGGTAAATCTTCTTTTTACATGGGCCAAGATGGTGTCACAAACCTAAAAAATGAATGCACTACTTTAATACAATATCCTCCTGACTAACAGCAGTTTAAATTTGTTCTCCTTGGAGGACATCTGTACACCTGAATATCTCCCACCCACAGCATATTACTGAATTAACTCTTTTTGCTCTCTACAGAGACTGAGGAACAGCTTCTACCCTGAGGCTGTTAAGACTCATGAATCTCTAACCAGAAGAATCACTTTGAAATATCACATGTTGCTGCTGATCTGTTTCATGTTGCTGCTGATCTGTTTCATGTTGCTGCTGATCTGTTTCATGTTGCTGCTGATCTGTTTCATGTTTCTGTGTTCATTCGTGTTCATCTGCTCATACAGACTCATGTTCGTGCTGCTGTTTGGAATAATGCTTTCTATGATATTAGTGCTTAGTGTATTTTTAGTAGATGTTTTTCTTAGTTCATATCTTAGATGTTATTACTGTTTTTCTCTTACGTTTTATTGTTGGATGTAACTGGAACCCTGTGTACATAATCTTGTTTCATCACATGTACCACATGTGGTGCAAATGACAATAAAGATTCTCTGACTGATTTTGTGCTTTTCAATTATGCTAAATATGAAAGGGTGGGTTTTGGCACCTTTCTCTTCCATATGAATAATAAAATATTGGGCATGGACAACATTTATTTTTCCTGGTATTCAAGAGGATAGGGAAATGGCTAGTCAGCTTTCTAATTATTTAACATCTAACAACTATTTATTTTATGAGTATATGTGTACAATAGCAACAATTCAAATTGCTGGTGAAGATTCTCAGTCGTCCAGGACTGAACGCCTTTTTGAACAATTCAAATTGACAATGTAATTAGAAAGATGTAGTGCTCCTCACTTTTTCAAAATACAAAACTACTATGATGAAAAACATTGTACGGTAAAAGACCTACATCATGCATTTAGCTGCTCACCTCTGTAGCTATCCTCTGACGTTCACCAGGGCCCAGTGTGTGGCGTTTCTTGGCCATCTGGGATACACTGTGACTGCCACTGTGTTCTCCACAAAGAGTAGGGAGTGAGTCCCTACAGGACCATAAGAGAACAGTGTTCATCTTTTAGTCACCAGGTAAAATAACAAGAAATGTGAAGTTGTTCAATCATGACATTAACAAAATACTGTATCAGTAATATTAAACAGCACAACATACACATTAATTTCAATTTACCGGTACCTGATTTTTTGAATGTGGTCTGTGAACTGCTGCATGATTCTCTGAACAAAGACTGAGTCGATGGTCCGCTTCTGGAGTTGGTTGTAGAGAATGTCCACATGAGGCATGACCAGATGGAACAGTTTCAGGAAAAAGCTGAAGCTTTCATCCTCCAGCAGCCTCACAAAGCCTCCAGCTTCTCTAACAGTGGTAGGATCAAACTGTCCTGAGTCCCTGATGGTTTCAAAACACTGGAGCAGTTTTTCTTTGTGTTCAAAAACAGTGTTCACAGCTCGGCTGTGGAAGTTCCACCTCACTGTGCTTGCTCTTGGGACTCTGTGGGCCACCACTTCATCGAGAATGCTGGTTCTCTTTGGCGATCTTGAAAAAAAGCCGGAGAATCCAGCCAGGTCTGAGAAGAAAATACTCACTTTTGAGATATGGGAAGTCACCTGCTGCATGATAAGATTAAGCTGGTGAGCATAGCAGTGAATGTAGTGTGCATTTACATAGACATCTTGGATCTTCTTCTGTACACCACCTGTGGCTCCTCTCATGACACTCGCACCATCATATGCTTGTGAAATGAGCTTGCTCTTCTGGTCATCAGGGAGAATGGAGCTCAACCTTTCCAGAAGTGCTGTGGCGATGGAATCAGCTGTGGCACTTTGGAGAGGTATGAACTCAAAAAACCTCTCTTGGACATGATGGGCTTTGTCAATGTAGCGGATCACAAGCACCAGCTGACACTGAGTGGAAATGTCCATTGTTTCATCAGCCTGGATGGAGACAAAGTCTGCACTCCTGATTTCTTCAATGATGCACTCTCTCAAAACTGACAGCATGCAATCCAGGAGTTCATTCTGCACAGCCTTGGATGTTCCCTTAAATACAGTGGCAGTCTGCAGGTGCTCATGTAGAACTGCATCCAGTGATGCTACAAAATCCACCAGTCCTCTAAAAATACCTGGATTTTCTGAGCTTTCACTTTCATCATGACCACGCAGAGCAAGTTCAAATGCACCACAGAACTTCACACAGTCTATTATTTTTGAAAGAATGTGCCTGTTTTTGTCAACCTCCTCATTGTGCTTACGGATCCCTACCCTGTAGCCTTCATCAAGCTGAGATGCAATGTTTACCCTTCCAAACATAGCCAGTCGTAGTGCACTGCTCATGTGGACCCCAGATTGTTCATGCTTCTTAGCTTTTTCTGAAAAATGCTTTAAATCAGTCATGCCTGTCTTTATCCAAACTGCGTCAGATCCTGAAGTTTGAAAAAGGAGGCAGGGAAAGCAGAATAAAGCATTAGCCTCGTTACATGCAGTTAGCCAAGCCTTCTTATTAAACCAGGTCCTGGAAAAAGATCGAGTGTACTGTCTCCCTCTGTCTTTGGACTGCTGAGTAATTTGGATGATGGGTCGATCAGGTCCGAGTTTTTTCACTTCCATCTTCTCCTGATTTGTTCTTCTCTCAAAAGGTGTTGTTTTCAGTGACTTCACTGAATTATTTAATGTCTCCTGCTCCATTTTGTCTCTCTGTCTGTTACACAGGTGGTAGATGTGTAGAGATGAAGGTGTTGTGTGGATTTTTTTCTGTAAAGAAAGTACAGAAGGCACATTAATTATGTATTTTTTTTAGCATTTTCCACATTGATTGAAGTGCTTTGTGTACACATAAGTATGTAATCACATTTTAACTTTCTTAATACAACATAATAATATCCAGGTTGTTTCAATTGCACCCCATCCACAGTGATCTTTATAATATTAAAATTAAATTCAAATAATTATATAATCACTGTTTCATAACATGAAAAATTCAAACTATTTAATGCTTAAATCTTTCTGCTACTTGGTTTATTTAAGTTTAGAGTGTCTTTGAAACAACAGCACAACTTACTTTA
>JBBPBX010086790.1:0-10872 GCA_038048925.1 Garcialebias charrua
ACATTTAGCTAACCAACACTATTTATAGCGGGGGTAGCGTGTTGCTGACCTCAACTCGGGATGTCGAGAGTCGGTGGGCAGAGTACATCGAAAACCTCCTCAATCCCACTGATTCCCCAGGCACGTCTTCCACTGAGGAAGCGGAGCCTGGGGACTTTGGGTTGGACTCGACTCTCCAGTCTCTGGTGCTGAGGTCACCGAGGTGGCTAAAAAGTTCCTCTGTGGCAGGGCCCCAGGAGTAGATGAGATTCGCCTGAAGTTCCTTAGGGCTCTGGATGTTGTGGGGTTGTGTTGGCTTACGCGACTCTGCAATATCGCGTGGACATCGGGGGCAGTTCCCTTGGATTGGCAGACTGGGGTGGTGGTTCCCCTATTCAAAAAGGGGGACCGTAGGGTGTGTTCCAACTATAGGGGGATCACACTCTTAAGCCTCCCTGGTAAGGTCTATTCAGGGGTTCTGGAGAGGAGGGTCCGTCGGATAGTCGAACCTCGGATTCAGGAGGAGCAGTGTGGTTTTCGTCCTGGTCGTGGAACACTGGACCAGCTCTACACCCTCAGCAGGGTCCTGGAGGGTGCGTGGGAGTTTGCCCAACCAGTTTACATGTGCTTTGTGGACTTGGAGAAGGCATTCGACCGCGTCCCTCGGGGGGTTCTGTGGGGGGTACTCCGGGAGTATGGGGTACCAGGCCCTTTGATATGGGCTGTTAGGTCCCTGTACGACCGGTGTCAGAGCTTGGTCCGCATTGCCGGCAGTAAGTCAGGCTCGTTTCCAGTGAGAGTTGGACTCCGCCAAGGTTGCCCTTTGTCACCGATTCTGTTCATAACTTTTATGGACAGAATTTCTAGGCGCAGCCAAGGTGTTGAGAGGATCCGTTTTGGTGGCCTTAGAATCGCTTCTCTGTTTTTTGCAGATGATGTGGTCCTATTGGCTTCATCAGGTCGTGATCTACAGCTTTCACTGGAGCGGTTTGCAGCCGAGTGTGATGCGGCCGGGATGAGGATCAGTTCCTCCAAATCCGAGGCCATGGTCTTGAGCCGGAAAAGGGTAGCGTGCCCTCTCCGGGTCGGGGAGGAGGTCCTGCCCCAAGTGGAGGAGTTTAAGTATCTCGGGATCTTGTTCACGAATGAGGGAAAACTGGAGCGTGAGATCGATAGGCGGATAGGTGCAGCGTCCGCAGTGAAGCGGGCGCTGTACCGGTCTGTCGTGGTGAAGAGAGAGCTGAGTCAAAAGGCAAAGCTCTCAATTTACCGATCGATCTACGTTCCCACCCTCATCTATGGTCATGAGCTTTGGGTTATGACCGAAAGAACAAGATCTCGGATACAAGCGGCTGAAATGAGTTTTCTCCGCAGGGTGGCTGGACTCTCCCTTAGAGATAGGGTGAGAAGCTCAGTCATCCGGGAGGGACTCGGAGTAGAGCCGCTGCTTCTCCACATCGAGAGGAGCCAGTTGAGGTGGCTCGGGCATCTGGTTAGGATGCCTCCTGGACGCCTCCCTGGTGAGGTGTTCCGGGCATGTCCCACCGGGAGGAGACCCAGAGGAAGACCCAGGACGCGCTGGAGGGACTATGTTTCTCGGCTGGCCTGGGAACGCCTTGGGATTCCCCCAGAGGAGCTGCTCCAAGTGGCTGGGGAGAGGGAAGTCTGGGCCTCCCTACTTAGGCTGCTACCCCCGCGACCCGACCCCGGATAAGCAGAAGAGAATGGATGGATGGATGGATATTTAGCTTGTAAATTAAATGTTTAGTTTGGAACTATGACATTTATAAAAGTGTCAATAACATGGTAAAAATATGACTTTGAAGAAAAATTCTTATGAAAAGCTAAATAAACTAAAATATTGCTGTTAATTTTTGACTGTGTAACTTTACAAATGGCACCCCATACTCAGCAGCTGTTTTATCATATTTGAAGTGATAGTTCAGATCTTTTGAAGTGTAGAAATAACCATCTAAACTACACACGTGTGGCTGTACCCAAAGCATGTCAGCACTCTAACACAGAATACCACACGCACAAGCATAAATATATTTTTATATACACACTTTCCCCCACAAAGCTCTCACACAGTCACATCCAGCTGAGTTGTTTTTCTAAGGCGTGTTTATGTAAAGGAAGTTGGATCGTAAAAGTCTCCGCATACTTCGCATTTATGAAAAGTTGGACGCAGCCCGACTCCTGATGTGATTACACCAAGAAGCAAGCAGGAAAACACTCTGACATTCTCATACACTGTAAACCCAAATTAGTAATCATTACTAAAGCAGAATGTGGAAAGCGATTGCGAGGGGATCTCCAGTTTTTACAAAATCAAAAACTAAACAAATCAAGCTCTGTTTACATTAAGTCTTGTGTCCAAGATAATCTTGTACTAAAAAACTCAAGTTTTTAAAACCATTGTTTACGAGTAATTAACTCAACCATTAATCATATATATCAGTAATCATTACCCATGATGATCAGTATTTGTTTCTCATGTTTATCAGTATTCATTTCTCATCTTTATTAGTTAGAAATACTAATAATAATAATAATAATAAATTAGATTTTTTAACATTACACAATAATTGTCTGTATACTACCTGTTGTTTCTTACACAAAAAAATGACAATTTAATTTATTTTTCACAAATTTATTGCAAAAATAGTGCAATAGTAACATTTTAAACATGTAAAGCTGAGTACACATTTCACCATGTTCAAGAGTTTAAACTTTAGTACAAAACTAAATCTGAGTAAAGTGCTAAGTCAATACAATTCTGCATTTAAGCCTTTACAAAAATGGATTTTCAAACATTTTACCAAATTAACCATTTTACTTTGATAGGTGAAATTAAGAATGTTAATATCTTGTGCAAAGGGGAACATGCATAACATCTTATGATCTGAGGTACCCTTTATCATTTACATCATTAATCTGGTCAAAAGACTAACATGGAACCCTTCAATGGCTTCGACAGGTAAATTGTCTTTAAAAAAAAAGTGTCCGTACAGTTCTTTTATTTGGAAGCCTTAATGATAAAAAAAAAAAAAAAACATTTAAATAATAATAATAATTTAAAAAATTAAAAATAATCTTTTTTTGACAAAAAAAATAACTAGCATGGTGGCACTAACAATTGTTTAAAACAAGTAATGATGAACAGGAAAGTTTCTGTGAAACAGTTACATTACAACACTTGTTCACATTATGTTTGTATTTGAAAGACGGCTACAAACTAAACTTCAGCAGTAAAACAATAAACTTCTAGCTGCTAAATAGGATTTTTTTCCCACCTAACCAAAAGTAGAGCACCTGCAGCGTTTTTACACAAGTTGAATTTTCTGTTTGAATTCTCAGCTTCAACTCAATACTTCCCAAATGGGGAAGAAAAAAAATACTGTACAGTACCTGTTGAATGAACAGGAGGGTACAGTATTTCTGATTTTCTTTGGGTAGTTTACATGGAGTTCATATGTGAGCCTAAAAAGGAGACTCACAGCTTCTGGCAGGGTCATGAGCTTTTCCACAAAAAATTTCACCCTCGTTGACGATGTTCAGGCTCGCCGGGTGAAGATCTGATGTTGGGGGTGGGGGGGAGAGACACCTTCAGGATTCAGCAACAAGGTCCCAACGTCCATTTGGCCAAAGAACTCATCACCATCCTGAAGATAAACAAAAAATAATTGCCATAAATACAACCATTAGGGAATAAAATTGCTGAACTACAACAGACCACCATGACAAAACAGGCATTGTATCAAATACAGTTTATGCCAACATAATGATAACTACTGCTTGGTCAAGCATTTTGAATTTTTCTAACAATAAACATTGTAAAATCAGTATTGGTCTAAGGACTATTTGAGAGAGCTTCTTGGTCATTTTGTCACTATTTGACTGAAATAGGAAAACTTCTAAATTGGTTGTTTTTATATAATGATATTATTTAATATGGGACCATCGCAGTCGTCACTGCACATAAACACAGGGTTAGTCAGGGTGTGCTCATGAAGGACAGAATAAAATTCCTGCAGCAGGTCTTTTACCACAATCCTTTAGAATTTCATACAAAAAAAAAAAAAAAAAAAAGAAATTAGTGTGCTGTTCAACTGGAGACCAAATGACCATTAGAATATTATGTGTACCTGCTTATTAGTAAAGTGTGCAGACCAGCGTTTCATCAGAAAGGCTCGGTGGTGATGTCTCCACAATGTCCTCCCTCCAAATGTTAGGTCCACATTGTGTCTTGTCTTCTATTTGGCAGAAAATAGAAGACAGAAAATTGATAGATATGTTGAAAGGAAAAGTCTCATACACACAAACAAAGACACACAATTTGTTTTGACCCAGTATTACCTTCATTTTCTGCAAAAGCTGTGCCAAATGTTCAGCCACGTTGCCCCTCATTTCCATAAGACTGGTGGTGTGATCATGACGGACAGAATAAAATTCCTGCAGCAGGTCTTTTCCCACAATCCTTTAGAATGCATACAAATAAAAAAATTAAAAAAAAAAAAAGAAATTAGTGTACTGTTCAACTGGAGGATGACCATCAGAATAATATGTGTACCTGCTTATTAGTGAAGAGTGCAGGCCAGCGTTTCATCAGAAGGTTTGGTGGTGATGTCTTCACGTCATCCCTCCAAATGTTAGGTCCACATTTTGTTTTGTCTTCTGTTTGGAGCACAAATCCAATGTGGAATCCAGGGAATGTAAGACAGAAAATTGATCGATATGTTGAAGGGAAAAGTCTCATACATACAAACAAAGACACACAGACAATTTGTTTTGACCCAGTATTACCTTCATTTTCTGCAAAAGCTGTGCCAAATGTTCAGCCACGTTGCCCCTCATTTCCATAAGACTGGTGGTGTGATCATGACGGACAGAATAAAATTCCTGCAGCAGGTCTTTTTCCACAATCCTTTAGAATGCATACAAATAAAAAAATTAAAATTAAAAAAAAGAAATTAGTGTGCTGTTCAACTGGAGAGCAAATGACCATCAGAATAATATGTGTACCTGCTTATTAGTGAAGAGTGCAGGCCGGCGTTTCATCAGAAGGCTTGGTGTTGATGTCTCCACAATGTCATCCCTCAAAATGTTAGGTCCACATTTTGTTTCATCTTCTATTCGGCGCACAAATCCAATGTGGCGGTTAGACCAAAAAAAAAAAAAAGAGAAAATAATAATTTAATGAACTAACACAGAATATAAGCAAAATTCACTATATCACCAGGAATGATTGCAAGAACCAACAGCCCTTGGTTTGAATAATCCCTGTCGAAGTAAAAAAAAAATTAAACCATGCGGTAAATTATTCTGTATGCAACAGGAAGCTAGCATAAAGCTAACTGCTAACAGCATTAGCTCTCTGTGAGGGGCAATTAGTTCTTGTTTGCTACAGGCATTAACTACCGGTACTAATTCAATCAGTCCCGAAATAACAACAAAGGATGATCAACTACAAAGTACTGTAGCTATAATTTAGGGCAAAAATGATGCAGTTGACACTCCGGTGAAACATTAGCTATCGTTAACATGAGCACACAAAAACGTTATTTTACTAGCAAGTACAATAAAAACGGAATCAAATTTGAGCACTTAACATGTGTCAATAAACTGTTACATCAACCAGACTGACCTGATTTCAGCACTTCGTCACAGTAATGAGATTTTGCAGCAAACAGTCAGGAGAAACATGCACTGAGCTCATGGTTCTTCTTCTTCTTCTATTGAGTTATGGCGGATCGCAAACAACTGTTAGGTGCATACCGCCACCTACTGTGCACCAGGCAGGTGACGTGTTCACTGACAAGCCCTGCCCCAAACCAGTAAAAACATGTAAATGAGAGGTGTCTGCACTCAGAGCCATTAGTAAAGCAGATACTCAGATTGAGAAGTGTACAATTCACATATTGTTAGGTAATGGTCCCGCCTTTTGCAAAATAACAAAAAGATTAGTAATATTAGCTTGACTTATTATGTAAATGAAAATTTGGGATTACAGTGTATGGAAGTCATTATCTGCATCACTTTCCTTCTCTATTTATCTTCACCTCCTCTTCAGAACACTTTCTGTGAAGTTACAGCGTTTTGTTTCCAATTCTCTTAATTTCTCTCAGTTTGCTTTAAATGCTGTTTGTGTTTGAGTTGCACAAGCAGCAACAGTGTGTATCTAATGCCTAGGGGGAATTGTTTTTTGTGTGGACGCAGGCATCACAAATGAGATGCATGCACACACACATGCAGATTTTTCATGCAGTGATTTTTATTTTTTTGATTAATGGCTATATGACCTAACTTTTCTTCCTGGATCAGATGCCGTGTCAGACATTAAAAACCCATAATTCATCATTAACACCCCTCCAGATTGTGTGTGTTTCATATAAGCCTCCTCCACCCATCAATTCACTCTCATAACATCAGAAGAGTGAGATGACCAACAGAAACCAGGACAAAAAGTCCAAATGTGTGTGTGGACAGTGGGCTCCCACACCCTGGTTGCTGCAGTGACGCCATCATTGCTGGCCGATCACGTCACGTGGAGACAAAACACATAAACTCACATGCATCCACACACTGTTAAACTGAGATCCACCCTGCCTGTCAGCAGCTCGGTTTCCGAACATTGCATCAAATTACCAGAAGTATGACAACAGAAACCAAAGAAGCCAAAAGTTGTCTGTCACCGACCTTGGGTTCTGCACAGAGCGAGGTGTTTTTAACTTTTTTAAACTTATTTTGAATGAGTGTTTTACCTTTAAAATGAACGTCAATGACCGGTCGTTAAGCACTGATAAAAGTGAAATTAAACTAGTTTCACAACTTTACAGAAAGGGCAAGACAAGAAGGGAAATAAAAATCTATACGGCTATTTTTTTTTTCTACTTTGAAAAGTTGAGGTTTTATCCATAACAGCAGATGGTAAAACTGAAAAGGATGAAAAGTAATCAGTAAATCTATCGTACAATTATAAATTTTCTATATAAACTAGATCTGATACATGTAACAAACTGAACTGTTTAAGATGTAGGGGACGGTGTCTCAAGCCAGAGTTGTATAAATAACAAAACATCAGTTTCAGAATCAGCTTTATGGTCATTGCACTGAAACATAACAAAATTTCATTTCAGTACAGTCTGTCCAAGTAAAACAAACAAACAGACATGGGGAGACGGAGATGTCTGAGGCTGCGGTCTCATGGGAGGCACTGCCTTTTTGTTTAGATACCGCATTTTCCACCTTATATACCTTGCACCGTCCTATAAGTCGCATCAGTCCATATTTGTCTAAAAAAGTAGAATAATCCATGAATATGTCACTTTGCTGTATACGTTGCATCTATTACGCGTCACCGCCGATGCATCATGTTTGTTTCCCACAACCACTGACAACCTGGAAATGTGGGCTTGTGTTGTGCCAAAAATCGATAGGCTGCCATATGGCGGCCGTGGGCGAGTGCGTGGGAGGACTTTAACAAGGATTTAACAAGATTGACACTTAAAAACAATTGTTTGTTTGCTCAAAATTATAGTAATGGTGTAGTCACACCAAGCAGCGTTTGAGCAGCAGGAGCGTCCAGTTTACATGTAAAGTCAATGGTGGACGCGCTTCCAGCCACGTCTTGGCGTCTGGCGTCAGGTCGCGTGCGTGTTGAGCGTGCTGGGAAGCGTTTTTCCGTGCACGTGAACCGGCTTCAGCCTCCAAACCGCGCATTCAACATGCTGAAGATTTCGCGGTTCAAACTTTCAAACGCCGCTCAACTCTACCTGATTGGTTGGTGTGTCAACCAATCAGGGAGAGTCGGGGGAGAAGAGAGGGGGTCAGGGGGAGAGTCCCTATGTGACGCGGAAACGAGGGTGCGCGCGCACTATGTGACGTATTGTTTTTGGGACACAGAAAAGACCCGCGAGGTCGTGTACTATGGAAGAGAAACTCATTGTAGCTGTGTGTTCGCGACAAGTCCTTCACGACCAGTCAACTCTGCTCCACAGAGACGGAAATAAAAAGCTCCTTGCCTGGCGGAGTGCGCAGGACTCTGTATACCGGTAAGCTCCTCCCACACACCCAGCAGCTGTTTCGCGTTCTGGCGTTCAGCTCTGAACACGCTGCATTCACAAGTGCGTCCACTTGCGTGCGTGAGGAGCTTTTTGGAGGTTGAAAAGCTGTTCGGTATAACCACACCATCAAGGTGTGTCAGTCTAACTTTTGCTTAATAAATGCACTTTGACAGTCAAATCAACTGTATTTCAAAACCTGATTCGCGTAAACATGCACGCGCAGAGGGACAAGACGCTTTTCATTTCTTCAAAATTTTACAAGATAAACACCTAAAAACATTTATTTGTTTGCTGGACTTTATAGTAAAGGTGTGTCTCAGTCTAATGTTTGCTTAATAAAAGAACTTTAACAGTCAAAGCAGCTGTATTTCAAAAATATTTGCTGCCTCGGTGCTCCCAGGAGCACGCAGACAGGGAGGAAAAAATAAGGAGGAACGCTGTACATTTCATCAAAATTTAACAAGATAAGCACCTAAAACAATTGTTTGTTTGCTCAGAATTATAATAAAGTTGTGTCTCAGTTGAACTTTTGTGCATTAACGGTCATATTAGCTGTTTTTCAAAACTCGATACACGGAAGTAAATGCATGCACGAGTCACTGTGCAAACTTAACAAGATAACCACCTAAAACAATTATTTGTTTGCTCGAAATTATGGTAAATGTGTGTCTCAGTCTAACTTTTGCTTAATAAATGCACTTTGATGGTCAAATCAGTTGCATTTCAAAACACGATTCACGTAAGCGGGCACCCGCAGAGGGATGAGCCGCTGTTCATTTCTTCCAAATTTAACAAGATAAACACCTAAGCACAATTATTTGTTTGCTCAACTTTATAGTAAAGGTGTGACTCAGTCTAACTTTTTTGAACTTGTCATTATAGCCACTTTGACCTGTTACATGATACAAAAGCATGTCTTACTACTCTGCTGCCATCTAGTGGCTGAAAATGGTACTGTTCAATTTGTTTAGGTCAGAATGAATGAAAACGGTTATATCTCAGCCAAAACAATGGTTTATAAATATGGGGGGAAAATCCATAAATACGTGGCTTCGGCCTATGAGTTGCAGGGCATGTAAATAATGCAAAACACTGTGACTTATCGGGCAAAAAATATGGTAATTTGTCCCCACGCTTCTCTTTATGTCTTGTTAAAGAAAACACTTGAGAACAACAGACTGAAGAAGTCTTTCGGATGAACCTCGAAATGTTTCTACAATTTGTTTTGTTTTGTTTTGTGAATGTCCAGAGGACCAGGCTTAACTTTTTTAGACTTGAGAACAACGTTTGCTCAGCAGATGCTCACACTGGTTGTATGTGAAAGGAGAGAATATTTTATATATACAGTATTTGTTTAGTTGTGTGCCAAACCTCCTGTCATCAGTGGAGAACACCCTATACAGTATGTTGTTTTTATCAGCATAAAAATAAAATCTATAAAGCCAAAGTAAGTCTGAAGATTTGTTGACATTGTTGTCTTTCTAAGAAAGGTCTAAATGTTTAATTGAATATTTTTCTACAGTATTGAGCCAAACTTTGTGTTCTGTACGATATTGCTAGCTCGCAAACTAATAGATGTAAACAGTAGCATTTGCCTGAATTTGAAAAATAATTTTCTTTTGACAACACTATTTTAGGGAGCTTATTGAGAAAATCAAAAAAGAACAAGGCAAATACAGCCCTCTTTGCATTTAGTTATAAATAAAAAGTTGAGCCATTTATAAAAATTTAAAAATAAACAAAAATGTGAAAAACCATGGCCTGTCTGATTTTCCATAACACACTGGAGTTGATTTAGGAAAACTTTCACATTTGAGAGACAATAGTCTGAGGCGTACCACATACCACCACAAAGGAGCAGGAGGTAAAGAAAGACCAGAATCAAAATAACAGATAGACAAAACAGAAGAAGAAAAAATAGAATTTGGAAAAGTGAGAGGGGTCACATGCATCCTGGATTTGTGTTGGTCCCTGAAGTCTCCCACTGTCTGTCTCCTGTGGTTGTAGCTGCAGTGTCAGGTTCTGGTTTGGGTTATGTCAGACCTGATACTCTATTGAAAACACAGGTTCTGCAGTGGGACAGCCTGGGAATATGGTACTGTAGGAAAAGAACGGGGAGTAAAAATGGGCTGGGAAATGTCTGAAAAATAAAAAAACATAACAACAAAACCATGGAAGTTCATCTTAGGAGAGAGCTTTGTGTTTCATTGCCCAAAATCTGCACGCTTCATTTTGTGTGCATCTGTCAGCCTGATTGTGTGGAAGTGTGCGTTTGTGCAAGTGTCCAGCCAAAGCGAGGGTGGATGCTGCTCCACCCTGCAGAGTGATTGGTGGCTGGTTGTGCTTGTTGATGGATTGTTGGAGTCTTCTCTCCTGCAGTTGGCTGAGAGGTTCATCCATCAGTCACCTGTCCAGGTGCAAATGGACATTCAAACTCATATTTCTTCTAACTTTCTACACTTTTTATCTATGCTCCTTAACTCTTCTGAGGTGTAACAGCACTAATATACATAAAATTAGTTGTTTCAGGTTACTTTTGCACCTAAAACATCACGAAATAATCACATTACTTAAATTATTTCCCCTAAAATAATTATAAAGAAATACAGACTAACATCAAGCTTGCCAAAACTATTTAAACATCACAGCTTGTCCATATAGGCCTACAGTATTTATATTTTAAAAATATTATATATATAAATATAAATATATAAATATATAATATTTAATATAAAATATAAATATATAAATAAATATAAAATATATAATATATAAATATACAGGCTAGCCTGTATAAATAAAGGTTGAATGAATGAATGAATGAATA
>JBBPBX010086791.1:0-14828 GCA_038048925.1 Garcialebias charrua
GATCTTTCTTTAAAATTATAGCGTTATTTATTTAGAATCAATGGTGTTGGTCTGTTAGCAAAATATCTCATGACCCTCTGGACAGATTTTGAAACATCTTTCAAGAAATAATAAACGGATGTATACTGCTGATTAACTTTTGAGTACAGTTGAATTGAAGATTGCTGCAGCAGGCAATTGAAATAAGCCAACTCAAAAATGGTTATAATTCAGTTAATTTTACAGATATGGAGTTAAGTGATTGTTTGTTTAAAGTTATTTTATATATTCTTTTAAATAATGGGGTGATATAAGATTTTTTT
The DNA here is from genome assembly GCA_038048925.1 of Garcialebias charrua. Lineage (NCBI taxonomy): Eukaryota > Metazoa > Chordata > Actinopteri > Cyprinodontiformes > Rivulidae > Garcialebias > Garcialebias charrua. The sequence continues at coordinate 303 of JBBPBX010086791.1, forward strand.
CTTCTTTCTGCACTCTTTTCATTCAATGTTTTATTTTTGATGAATTTGTTTTATTTTGTCTCTTTTAAATGAATGAATTTTGTACTGTATTAGTATTAGTTAGAAAACTAGAAAGAATTAGTCATTTTGTACTGTATTAGTATTAGTTAGAAAATTAGAAAGAGTTAGTCATTTTGTACTGTTGGTTGAAGAATATTATTGTTTAACCTGATTGTTGGAAAAAGTTGGTTGAAGATTATTATTGTTTACATGGTTTGACTACTGTTGTTTAATCTGATTGTTGGAGATAAGGGGCAGATATAATAAGATTTATTCTTCTTTCTGCCACCTTTCATTTTTTTACATTTTGTACACTATCATTATGAGATTGCCTTGTATTGTTTCTTTTGTAAAAAAAAATGAACAAATTTAATAAACATAAACATAAACATAATGAATAAATAAATTAAATTAAATATTAAATGGCTTTACATCTGCTAAGTTCATGGCATAAACCAACACAGACATGTTCCTGTTTTTAGTGTTTACATGGCTTTATATTGTAGCTGCGCAGCATATGATGCGCAGCTACGGAGCTCCAGAGCTCCAGGGGGAAGCTGACAGCAGCTGCCCGGAAACAAGGCGCCATTCCCGGCATGAAAAAGAAAAACACACCGCTGAAGCCCAGAGCTCAAATGTCCGGCGTAAAACTAACTTGACCGCGGTTTAATATGGCGCTATGGCTCTGCAGACATTGAACGTTGTTGTCTTGCGGTGTTGAGGGTAAAATATTTCCACACAACGCACATGTTACGATGAAAAGTCGGCTAGCTGCTAGCTAAGATGCTACGTGACTCACCAGTGTTGTCCGATCTTGCGACAGAAGCGTCCAGCTCCATGTAAACAATCCATAACGTGACCAGCTCCATGTAAACAATCCATAACGTGACCAGCTCCATGTAAACAATCCATAAACAAACGACCCGCTCTTTCAAAACGATGCCAAAACAAACCCAACAGAGTACTCAGTCAGCCCCTCACGCTTGTAGCTGCCTGCAAACTATGAACTGGATTTCCTGAATGTGAGGCGGGTCTTGTTACTCTGGGTTCATGAGACACGCCTCCGTTCAGGAAATCCATCCCATAGTTTGAAGCCAACGTGCATCATGGGTTGGATCGATACGTAAACAAGGCTGGTATCGGCATAGACGTTATGATATCTATGGGTATCGGTATGTGCCATGAGCATTGGTTCCGCTTCTGCTCGGAGCACGGGCCACAGGGCGGGCCAGGGTGCATTTTACAAGGGCACGGGCCCGCGTGGGCCCGTGTGTAGAACCGCCACTGAAAGGAGGTCTTAATTGTGTCATAAAAGTGCGTCCAGAAAATTACTACAGAAATCACTGTACTTCGGCATGTAGCAGGAAAAATGTAAAAAACAATTTCTTTAAGCTACTGACTTGAAAAAAGCATACTAAGTATGTTTATGTGTGTTGTTTACTATATGAAATTCTTGTTATATCGATTTTTTCAGATTTGATTACATTTCTCTTTTCTTTCAAACTGTTGGCATGAAATGGAGTTCCCTCCTTAAAACAGTGAAAAATACTATGATCAAATGGAACTCATGTTTACAACACGGGAAGTCATTTACAGTCATCAACAAATTAGCTTATGCTTTATGATGGGGCTGGTTTGTGAGATTGATCAGTATACCAATATTCTAATCTTAGATGTCGTGTGCTTGTTGAATTGGTTTTGATCTTTATTCTGTGCCAATTCATTTTCATTAAGACAATACCATTGTCATATTGTACAGTATTCAGTTTCAACTGTTTTAAATGTATAATTATAGCTTTTATTCTGAACTTTGTCAGTCTCCTGGGTGATGAAAACTTATAAGCAAAATGAATGTTTTTATGCTTTGCACATGTGAATAAAAACACTGGCCTAAGAACAATCAAGACCTTTAGTTTTTATTTATGTGTATTACAATGAGTAGTATGGGTGACATCACAATGAAACTACTTCACATTATTAGACATTGAACAGTGTATTTTAATTATTGAAATAACAACAAAAAGAACAAATGTAAATGAACAGCAGATTTATTTATAGAAGATTTTAACTCGTTTGTTGCTGTGTACGACTGCACAAAACTTCTGGACCAAGTCGAGTTTCCATCCATGTCCTGGGAGTCTGCTGGTGATTGAAGATTCTACGACCTGAGAGAGTACCTTAACACAGAAATTTTTAGATATGGAGTAAATAATTTCTATGTTTCTCTTTTGTATATAATATATATACTCTACACCATGAATGTTTTTGTTGAAAAGCTTATGTAATAGTGTACGTATGAAATCAACTGAAAAATGACTTCTTTTTTTGTTTTATTCAACCACAATGAAACAGGTTCTTTAAATGGCAACACATGGTTTTCTCAAAACAACAATGTACATATTTCATATTATCTTGTCTTTGAATATTGCAGAAAATATATAACTACTTTATCATCAACTTGTTAATTAAACAGCATGTGTTTCAACTTTGTACATTTTACTTGTGACATTTTCAACAAATTTTATATTAAATGTATGCTTTCATTCACAGCACAGACTTGAACTCTGACTATATTAATGTCTGGCTGTGATCTAAATATTCTGATATCAGATAAGTGATGTACCTTCCACAGTGTCCAGTCAGCCTGTCCGTGAGCAGTGAGATAAGACGTTAACTGTGCTTCAGCTGTCACTGCTCAGTGACAGCTGAAGCACAGATAACGTCTTATCTTCGCAGTTAACGTCTTATCTTCGCAGCTTCTTAAAACATCCTTGGAATGTATCCACCTCTTATGTGCTTCCATTTACGTGAGGTAAAGGAAACTTTTGTGTAAATAAATAAATAAATCGCTAGCAAGTATGTTTCCCCACAAACGTAAACAAGAGCGCGGAACCGCACGCGGAAGTACACTCCTGGCTTCCGCTATGAATTATGGGTAGTGGCGCGAAAACGAAAATAAGGTGGATAGAGGTTTTCTTTAGTTAAAGCCAGCTTTGCCTTACCATCTTTCAGTTCTTTTTGTAAACTCTCATTTTCACTTTGTGGAGTAGATCAGCTGACACCACGAATGTCTTCTGACACTATGTACTCGATCTGCCTCTAGGATTGAAGGATGCTAGTAGATTCTATCTCGGATCGCTGTAGGTCTTTATTAACACGTCCGCCATTAACTGTGCGGGTACAACCAACTGTACGTACTTACGTTACGTCATTACGTCATCACGTACGTTACTACGTCATTACGTATAACTACGTGATTGGATATTACATCTCCCTTTTTTTCAAAAAACAACATGTCCTTATATAACATATAATACTCAGAACCTATGAGTTATTCTATCAATGTCTAACTATAATCAATGAAAAATGTCTGCACACTACATCTAACACAACACATACTGTAATTATCAACATTTGAACATTCAGTTTCTTTTTTTTTCTTTTTTTTTACAGATTCAACATGTCTCTTGGTCTCACTATTCGACCTGATCGTGTCTGTGTCAGAGGTGCGGACTCTGAACTTTTCTCAATGTCCATGCTTCTTTGTTGTGCAATGTCTGGTGGTTCTGGTGTTGGACAATCGGGTGTGGTAACTTCAGAAGTTGGAATCAGATGTCGTCTGTTCCGTCTGATCGTAGAACCATCTTCCGTTCGGATGTGGTAAGAGCGGTTGGTATCTGCTGGTCCAATGACGGTTGCTGGCTTCCATGTGATATTTGGCAATTGGAAACGAACAGCAGTTCCTGATGACAGTGTTGGTAGCAGTTGAGCAGTTCTGTCATAATACAACTTTTGTCGATTTTGACACAGCTGTCTTCGATGGTGAATATCGCTCTGACGAATCAGTTCAGATTGTAACTGTCTGTCGGTGGATGGTAGGATTGAGCGAAGTCTCTTGCTCATTAATAGTTGTGCTGGTGACTTGAATCCATCAACCGGAATGTTCCTGTATTCTAACAGGCTGAGGTAGGGGTCTGTTCCTTGCATGTGTACTTTCTCCATGAGGGCTTTGACAGTTCTCACAGTTCTTTCTGCCAAACCGTTGCTCTGCGGGTACATGGGGCTACTTGTTATGTGCTCGAAGTCCCATGCTTTGGCGAAATTCCTGAATTCTTGTGAGCTGTAACAGGGTCCATTGTCACTTACTAAAGTCTGTGGAATTCAAAATCTGGCGAATGTGGCTTTTAGCTTTCGAATAACCACTGATGATGTGAGGTTGGGGATCTTCTCCACATCAAAATACCTGCTGTAGTAGTCTACGGTGACGATGTAGTCATTGTTGTTCCATGTGAACAGGTCTGTTAACAGAACTTGCCAAGGTTGGTCTGGTATTGAGTGTGATACCATTGGTTCCTTTGGGCGTGAGCTTCTGTGTTCTAGACAGGTGCTGCATGACCCAACTAGTGTCTCTATTTGCTTTCCCATTCCTGGCCAAAATAAAATATCTCTAGCTCTTTGTTTACATTTGTCCATTCCTAAATGTCCTGCGTGTATACGTGACAACATTTCAGTTCTCAACGTATATGGGATGACGATTTTTTCTCCTTTCAGAAATATACCATTTTCCTCTGAGAGCTCATGCCTAATGTTCCAATATTCTGCGATAGCTCGTGGGCATTTCTTGGCTGATTCCGGCCATCCCGACTGGATGATCCGCTTTAGGAGTATGAGTTGTTCATCCTTTGCTGTGGCGTCTCTGATTTCCGCCATTTTGCGGCCGCTTACAGGTGCATTGTCCATCACAGTGTGCACTTGAAAGTCCATACCTTTGCTTAATGAAGGATTGTGGTGTGCTGTGGGTTTCCTGGATAGAGTGTCTGCGACGGGAATATGCTTGCCTGGTTTGTGTACGATGATGATGCCGTACCTCTGTAGCTGTAGGATCATTCGCTGAAGTCGTGGAGGTGCACCTGCAAGTGGTTTTCGCATAATTGACTCCAATGGTTTGTGGTCCGACTCAACGATCACCTGACGTCCATACAGGTATTGGTGGAATCGCTTACAGCCAAAGAGTACTGCAAAGAGCTCTTTCTCGATTTGTGCATAGTTTACTTCAGTCTCGTTGAGAGTTTTAGATGCGTAGGCCACTGGTTTTTCATCCTGTAGCAGAACGGCACCTAATCCGTACTTTGAAGCATCTACTTGCAATTTCACTTCCTTTTTGTGATCAAAATAGGTGAGTACTGGACCTGGTTCTGTTGTGAGAAGATCTTTCACACACTTGAAACGGCGTCTTGGTTTGTGTCCCATACGAACTCATGTTTCTCTTTCAGGAGTTCTCGGAGCGGCGCAGTCGCTTCTGACAGTCGTGGTGCAAACTTTGAGAGGTAAGTGACCATGCCCAGTAGGCCTATGGTTTCCAGTTCTGACTTGTTTTGAGGCGGTGGCATGTCTCTGATGGCCTCAATTTTGCTAGGGTCTGGTCGAATACCATCACGGGTCAAAGTGTGTCCAAAATAGTTCACTTCGGGTACAAAAATTACGCTTTTGTCTTTGTTCACTTTTATACCCTTTTGGCGGGTCCTCTCCAAAACTGAACGTAGGTTTGAGTCGTGCTCCTGTTTAGTGCTTCCGTACACTAAAATGTTGTCTACGATGGTAGCCACACCTGGCAGTCCTTCGTAGGCTTCATCCACTCTTCTCTGGAACTCATCCTGAGCTGAGATGATCCCAAATGGCAATCTTTTGAAACGATATCTGCCATAAATTGTGTTGAAAGTGGTCAACATGGACGATTCCTCATTGAGCTTAATTGTCCAGTATCCTGACCTGGCGTCTAACACGCTGAAGTAATTTGCTCCAGCTAGCTTTGGTGTTACATCGTCCAAAGTTGGGAGGGGGTAGTGTGGTCTCTGGATGGCTTTGTTTAATGGACGTGGATCCAGACACACTCTCAGCTTGTTTGTTTTAGGCTTTTCTACGACTACGAGAGCGTTCACCCATTCAGTTGGTTGTGTGACTCTCTGTATGATGTCATTTTTCTCCATTTCATCCAATTCAGCCTTTAGACGGTCACGGAGGGCAAAAGGTATGCGACGAGGTGGGCATACCACAGGAGATGCTGATGGCTTGAGACGGATCCGACATTCTCCTGGAAACAGACCAATCCCTTGAAATACGTCAGCAAATTCCTCATAAATGTCTGCATTTTCTTTGAGTTGCACATCAACAGTGTGTATTAGTTTGACTATGTTTGAGTCCAAACATCCTCTCATGCCCAGAACAGGAGGGGCGTTAGCACAGACTATGTCGAATTCCAGCCAAACGGATGTGTTTTTGTAGCTGCATGATAATCTGCACGAACCCTCTGTTTTAAGTGTTTGTCCTCCATACGCTGTGAGTTGACTAGCTGTTGGGTTTAGTGGTGTGACGTTTTCTTGTTCTTCACTCATGTTAATAAACCACACTTCTTTTCGTCAGATAGCTGTAGCTTCTTTTATTTATTATATTTTTTTTTAGCTTCTTTTATTACGAGTGGCACATGTTGTAATCTTCTTCTACAGTAATAATAGAACAGTGCTGCTCACACACAATAACTCGCACTCACTGCCCCTAGTGGACAACAGCAGTACAACATGCACATAAACAATAACTGAACACATGACACAAAATAACTCACAGATAAGTTAAGATGAGAACATATTCTAACACCCTCCCTTGTTCTCATCTTCTTTACTTTCAAATGCTTATTGTCCAAAAAACCATCTTTTAAATTTCAGAAGTTTTGTTTTTGATACAGGTTTGGTTAAGATGTCAGCAAACATCTTTTCAGATGGACAGTACACCACATTGATCTTTTCCACTCATGATTTTCTTTGTGATCGATCTTTTGTTCGTATGAGGTGAATCTTGGTTTGCAATCCAACATTCCATACTTTTCTAACATTTTTAGGGTGTACTACTTTTGGCTCATTTTTTATTTCATCTTCTCTTTGTTCAAAATGTATGCCTAAAAAATTTGATATTTTGCCTAAGTCCTTCATGTTAAACTTTGATTTCGTTGTTTCTTTGAAACTGTCCAAAATCTCAGTGCTGCTAGCAGCAATGATCAAGTCATCCACCCAGATGAGCACAATACCCGTGTCATTTTCTGTTTGTTTTCTGTACACACAATGATCAACTAGATTTCGTTCAAAGTTGTCTTGTTCAAGATGATCGTTCAGGAGTTTGTACCAATTCCTCCCTGATTGTTTTAATCTATACAAGGACTTCTTTAATTTGTACACACATTTCTGTCCTGTTTCTGTTTGTTGTTCAAACCCCTCAGGCTGATCCAAGTAAATTTCTTCCTCAATTGGGGCATGTAAATAAGCTGTTTTGACATCCATCTGATGTACTTTAAGGTTGTTCTGAACTGCTATCTGCATTAAAGCTCGCACTGATGTTATGTTAGCTGTTGGAGCAAAAGTTTCATGGTAGTCTATACCTTCATTTTCTTTGAGTGTATATACCCACTTCCCTCCAACTGCGTTCCTACCCTCTGGTAGAGTGCTCAGTTCAAATGTTTTGTTTTCTTTAAGCGAGTCAATTTCGTCCCTCATTGCTTGTCTCCATCTGTCTGCCTGTGGTGACTTCTGAGCCTCACTGAATGTTTGAGGGACACCAAATACAGCTCTGTAACAATGATCGACAGTTATTTGCGTTGCATCTAATTGGTAATCTTCTAGTATTTTGGGGGTCTTTTCTCTCTTTTTGGATAACGATCGCTTTGCTTTGTTTGAGTTTGTTCACCATCAATTTCACTCTCAGTGAGATAATCTGAAAATTCTGCATTTTGAGTTTCCTGAAGAGTAACTTCCTCTTTGTCACTTGGGGTGACATTTTGGGTAACATTCTAAGTTAATGGTGTTACATCCCGTCTATCTGTGTGCATTGGGTATCTGTCATTCTGGATCCCTTGCTCCCAAACACCTGTCTGTGTTTGTTGGTCAACATCATTTCCTTTAATGAACTTTACCAGCCTGTGTCTGGAAACTTTTCTCATCTGTGGGTGGTACACTAAATAAGCTGGGCTGTTCTTGCTGTACCCTAAAAACAGTCCCCTTTCCCCTCTTGAGTCTAGTTTCTTGTGTTGGTTGTTGTATAAGTAACATTCTGATCCAAATACCCACATGTTTGAAAGATTTGGTTTTCTTCCTGTCATCAAGAAATATGGGGTGTTTTTGGTTCTGTTACTATAACATCTGTTGCGAATGTGGGCAGCACACTGAATAGCATATGGCCACAGTTCTTTCGGTAAACCCTTTTCTGATAACATACACCTTCCCATTTCAAAAACCGTTCTCCACTGTCTCTCTGCTTTCCCGTTTTGGTGTGGGGAGTACGGTGGCCCCAAGGTGTCAATGAACAACATTTAAAAAAACGGAATTACATTTGAAAAAACACAACAAAAACACAACAACATTTGAAAAAACGAAATTACATTTGAAAAAACATAACAACATTTGAAAAAACAGAATTACATTAAGCCAAACCGGAAGTGGCCAAAGCGGAAGTAGAAAAAACCAAATTACATTAAGCCAAACCGGAAGTGGCCAAAACGGAAGTAGAAAAAAACAAATTACATTAAGCCAAACCGGAAGTGGCCAAAGCGGAAGTGGCCCGAATCACATTGGGGAAAAAAACGGAATTACATTTGGAAAAACACAACAAAAACAACAAAAACACAACAACATTTGGAAAAACGAAATTACATTAAGACAAACTATTTTTTTTCCAGTATTTTTTTTAAACTTTATTAACAACATAAAACCGAACACAGCCACACACACACACACACACACACACACACACACACACACACACACACACACAAACAAACACACGGAGGTACAGTTAGCATGCTATCCTTTAGCCTGTAGCTATAAACTGTTTTGTTAGATTTTTCTACCTGGATTATTGAGCATGCATCAGGGTGTTTTGTTCATGCTTAAAGAAGACACGACGCTGGAAGAACTCAGAAGGATCTTCAAGGTAATGAAGTTTTATTGACGTACATTTCAGTTACATTACTCGTGCGGCATTAGTAATGTGTTGTTTACATAACATGCTCATTGAAACGTTAAATGAAGCCCCCGATTTTGCAAACTATAAGTATATTTGTCCACAGAGAACTAACCTAGTGTGTGCTAGTTAGCAAGTGTACCAGCGATTAGCTGTTTAAGTTGACGTAGCACAAATGCTAAAACAAGTTTCTTCAGTTTTAATATTTACACTGGGCAGCTGTGTAATCTGTGCTCAGCTTTAATCTGCAGTCACCACAAATCTTAATATATCAGTTGCATGCTTTAAATGCACAGTAGTATTTATAGATAACAACCTTTGTTCGGACTCTAAGCGATAGTTTCCCTGGAGGTGTCGCAATGAATTAATGAATGACATTACTGTCAGTGTACAGTAAAATGTACAATGAAATTAGGAGTATCTTCCATACAGGAAGTAATAAAAGCAAACCAACTACATCACACACACTACATATGTACACAGTACTTTATAAAAAATATACTAGTGAAGCTAGAACAGTGGTAGTTCCAGCGGTCAGGTGTTCTTAACTGTGAATGCACATCATGTAAATACTGTTGTAAAGTACCCTGATGCATGCTCAATAATCCAGGTAGATTAGATCCAGGTAGAAATGGATCAGTCTGTGGCACTGCTCAGGTGTTGTGAGAGCCCAGGTTGCTCTGATAGTGGCCTTCAGCTCCTCTGAATTATCACATCTTCCTCTTCATCCTACAACTGTTGTAAAGTGTTCTCATATATACAATTATCAAACACTGCTATAAAAATATAACTTTATTTCATCCAATTTTCAGGTGGCGTGCAGGTGCCCATGGTTTCATCACATGCTGCTCCCATCGTTGGCTGCAAGACCTGCATGGCAGAATGAAAGAACCACCAGAGTGTTGCCCAAATTGTCGAGCTTATGGTATTAATGATAAAATGGTATTAACGTCCGTTGGTCTTGCTGAGGTATTTTCTGCACTTGAAAAAAATACTCAGCAATTAATTTTGTACACTTGATACATGTCATGTACTTTCAATTTCTTTTTTGTTACCTGTTCTTCCATTACATTTAAACAAGTAAATATTGTATTTGTGTGATGCTGACTTTAGTAATGATAAATCTTACAGTATTTCTTTTTTTAGATTTTTTTCAATGTACACATTTCTGTTTTTCTTGTCAATTTTGGTTTGATCTGGCAGGCAACAAATAATACTCGTTTATATTTTACCACAAGTCTTCTAAATCCATATGTGAATAAGATATTCGAAGTCAGCCATTCTGAAAGTAAACGTTAGATCCAATATTTTTTGTTAAACAAACATCATTGTACAAAATAAAATGGTTCTATTACACTTTAGTTGATTTATTTAGACCACGTTTTTACCACCATGTGAACAAGTCTTAAACTGACTGTTTCTCTTCAAGGTTTACACAGAATCTTTTTCTCATTAAACCTTTATTTATACAAGGTTAGTCTCATTGATTCACAAGGACTCATGTTGTACATGAGACCTGTTTTAAACAAAATCCACAGATGAGGTACAGCCAACAAGAGATAATAAAAATTTACGTCAACAAATTTTATATAACAATTTACAGCTTTACTAGAATGTTCCAAACATTAAAGGGGACCACATATTGCTTTTTAAAATTTTTATGGTATTTCTTTGGGGTTAAAAAACAGTGTTCATTCAATTTAATACACAAAATAATTCTTAGATAATCAATTATACCCTTTTTAATTCTGCCATTTTTAACTTTCGTTTTGAACGACCGGTTTATGATGAGGAGGTCTTGTGGCACGCCCTTCAAAGATCTGCTCACATTAACTCCGCCCTCCAAAGGCAGACGAGGAAGTTACTGCACGTTTCTTTTGCCTCCTTCTGACTCTCCCTCCCTCTGACTCTCCCTCCCTCTGACTCTCCCTCCTTCTGCCTGTGGCGCAGCTGTAGGGGAGCAAAGCACACACACACACAAGCACAGCAGCACAGCGGGGGCTTTTTTATCTGCGTCCCTCCGAGGAGCACGTGCGGGCCGGCACACACACACATACACACACACACTCACAGCGGGCTTTCTTTTTATCAACACTACCTGACGCTCTGATGGAATTAAATAGGAGCTCCAAGTGATCTTGGCTCAGGCTGAACCTGTATGTGAGGACACACACACACGCGCACACACGGGTTTGGTTGCGTTAAGTAGTCTGTCCTGCTAATGACACATAAACCAACACACACACACACACACACAGAAACATGCGCATCTGTTCCCATCTGAAAACTATCAATTTTAAATCCATTATCTGCGCCACGAGGGTCAGAGAGTTAGCTGGCTAGACTCTGTGACATTTTTAGCCATGAAATCAGGAAAAACAACCGTCAACTCTTTTATACTGGAGTGGGTTGAGCCGCACCAGGGGTTGCTAGGTGAGGGGGCTGGACTCAGGTTCGAGGTGGGTTGTCCTCGCGCCTGTGACGTAACAGGCGCGATGATTTCAAAACGAAACCTATCTTATCACAGTTAAATAAATCTACTTAGAGTAAATAAACCACTGGGTGCATTTTTTTGGCCTTAGGACTGTTTTTTTATGGAGTAAATACCCAAAGTTGAGTAAAAAAAACATTAAAAAGTGAATTTTGAATATGTGGTCCCCTTTAAGATGAAATTAAAGAATAAATGTAAGGTTCCAATCACAGTATAAAACAAAACTAAAAACATTTAACATTATATTGAAATGATTATGGTAAAATGACAATGTTCAGTCAAGTTCATCTGGACAGTTTCTTTTTTTTTTTTTTTGTTCTCACAAGAAATAAAAAAAACTATCCAGATGACCTGACTGAACATTGTTGGATGATCAGTAACCAGGTGCTGGTCATAAACTTAAATTATCGTGAAAAAGTTTTATTTCAGTAAATCCATTCAAAAAGTGAAACTTGTATATTCATTCATTACACACAGACTGATTACTTGGAGCTCTTTTTTGCCTGGATTACTGCAGCGATGCGGCATGGCGTGGAGTGGATCAGTCTGGCACTGCTCAGGTGTTATGAGAGCCCAGGTTGCTCTGATAGTGGCCTTCAGCTCCTCTGAATTGTTATTCTGAGCAATTCTTCGAGAGACACAGCCGCCACTTTCTCTGTAAAAAATACAGTGAATACGGTAATTGTAGTTATTGGACACTGCATTAAGGAAAACTTAATTCCTTGTTTTTGCTTTATTTTCATTAAAACTAAAATCCAACATTTCCAAACATTTTGAACAATAAAACAATCTGTCCGTGCAAACCTTCAGAATCAAGCAGATAATCTCCCCAAAAGCAAAGTGTTTTGGTTTCCTTCTGTCACCTGTTGCTTCCTACTGGGCTGAGAGGTGGTCTATGTTCTCCAAGTCTGAAGCAGTCAGGGTCTTGTCAGAGAAACATAACACTGGGATTCTGCTGTAGTGCAGCGAAGAACCCTAGACTTGCCAATCCATCTTTGAATCTGTTGAGGACAGATATAGAACAGTGTAATCATTGTATTGTAGCATAGAAATGAACTACTCAATATCCTTAAACGTGTGTTAAATGCCCTTCACAACCAAAATTTTTGTTGGAATATATTTGGACTAATTTGAAATGCATAGTCTCATATACTAGGCAAAGTAAAGTTGGGGTTTTTATTTAGCTTTTAATAAATACATGAAGGTCTCGTAATGTCATTTGCTGTGGTGATGAACATATAAATGGCATTACTGAAGTCATACTGCGTCATATGATCATATAATTTTACTTTATTTTTAAACACAATATATTTTTGAGCATTAATGGCAGACTGGTTATTACTAACTGTTTAATGGCACCAACATTTCTGTAAATGTACCACCGGCCTTCCTTTATTCTCAAGAAACAGAACAAAATTTTCTTTCATACCACAAGCAATTAAATCAATAAATACTAAGGTATCATGACTTACTGAGCACAAATGTCTTTGCCGTAATGATGGATGTTAATGTCATGTTTGTATAAGTATGTCCTTTATGCAAATGCCTACTGACAATGTTGCAAACTAATTTCCCTACGGGGACAAATAAAACTATCTATCTATCATTTGAGATAGTCCTCCACAAAAGCTTGCTTCTGAAAATTCTTGACAATTCGGAGGCATCCAGCCATTTCATTTCAAAAAGGTTGCCGTTCTGCAATACTATATCTTGCAATGATTCATCCGCATCAGCTTTGAGTCAGAGTCAGAGTCAGAGTCAGAGAGAATTTATTGTCATTTGCACCGCATGTAGTACATGTGTTGAAAACGAGATTATGTACACAGGGTCCCAGTTACATCCAACAACAAATGCAAGAGAAAAACAATAATAACATCTAGGATTAACTAAGAGAGACATCAGCTAGTAATACACTAAGCCCTAATGTAGTAGAAAAACATCATTATAAACAGCAGCACGAACATGAGTCATTATGAGCAGATGGTCACAGATGAACGCAGCAACAAGAAACAGATCAGTATCAACATGATGTGACATTTTGCAGTGTTTATTCTTATTATTTATTTATTCATGAGTCTGACAGCCTCAGGGTAGAAGCTGTTCCTCAGTCTAGTGGTTCTACATTTGATGCTCCTCAACCTCCGTCCCGAGGGGAGTGGTGCAAAGAGTGAGTGTGCTGGGTGAGTGAGGTCTTTCATGATGCAGGTGGCTCTTTTTCTGCATCTGGAGGTGTAAATGTCTGTGATGGTGGGGAGACTGACTCCCACAGACTTCTGTGCAGCCTTCACCACTCTCTGTAGAGCTTTCCTCTCTGCAACTGTGCAGCCTCCATGCCACACGTTGATGCTGGAGCACAGGACGCTCTCCACTGCACACCTGAGGACCTAAAAAACAAAAAACAAAACAGCTGTTTACAGCGTGAAAAAACAAACATATCAATTTGGCTACTTCTGTAATAAATTAGAATTTAGGATTAAAGTGATTTAATTTGTGATTATACCACTGTGTTGCTAGGTACAAAACTGTCCTTTCAAACCAGATAAATAAAGCATAAAAAAATCTTCATTTGAATCTAAAACTATTCTCCAGGTGTTTGATAGTGCTTGCATGAGCCTGGCAGCTGTTACAGAGAGCACAAAATAACTGGTTAACTTGTACACTGACATGTGTATGAAAATAAAGATGTTTATTTAAATTTCTAATTACATTGAACAATCTGGGAAGAGTGTGGTTATCTGTTGTGCTGAAGAACATGTCTGCGCTTTTTTTTTTTTACTTACCCGAAGTCTGACTGTGGAGTCTCCTCATTTACAAGTATCTGCCTCTTGCAACAGTTCTTAACCCTTAGATGCATAAGTGGGGTCAAAAATGACCCCGAGGGTTGTTATTCTTCAAAAACTCTGAAACTAAAAGTTTTTACTCTTCCATATTCCAGGTATTCCTCATAAAACATGTTTGTGACTTCAAGCCATTTGAATGTTTTAAAATGTTTT
>JBBPBX010086792.1:0-12558 GCA_038048925.1 Garcialebias charrua
CATCTGGTTAGGATGCCTCCTGGACGCCTCCCTGGTGAGGTGTTCCGGGCATGTCCCACCGGGAGGAGACCCAGAGGAAGACCCAGGACGCGCTGGAGGGACTATGTTTCTCGGCTGGCCTGGGAACGCCTTGGGATTCCCCCGGAGGAGCTGCTCCAAGTGGCTGGGGAGAGGGAAGTCTGGGCCTCCCTACTTAGGCTGCTACCCCCGCGACCCGACCCCGGATAAGCGGAAGAAGATGGATGGATGGATGGATGGATGGATGTTAACTTTCAGCTAAAAAACTAGCCTTGTTGATACTAAAATACCTTTTGACTGATCATCTGTTGTTTGGGATTTTTCATAGAAAAAATATCTAAAGAATTTGGGACAAATGTTGTCTTTGTGACAAACTGTTAATACCAAAGTTTTATAAGATTATTGTTATTTGTTTATTTTATTTTCAAAATGACATTTTTTAACCTGTATGATTCACATAAAAAACACAAATAACTGAAAAAGCAACCGTAAGTCTAGCAGATTATAATTGTTTTTTTTTTCCTTTTACAATTGACATTCTGGACATTATGAATGAAAAAAATAAATATTAACCTAAATTTCATCCTCGTTAGGCTTAGACCATCCTTTCTTGAAAGTCAGTGTTTTAAGTTGAACAAGGATTGAATAGATAAATACATTAAGTCATAACATTCTAATAAAAGAAAATTGTTATTTGAAAGAAAAAAAGTATAGAAAAGCCTATATGTACTTCTCTTGTTGAAGTACTGTATAGAGAAAAGGAACATTTGGCAGAAAGTCTGTCATCAGAATTGTCATAAACAAGCACAACTGCTGTTTGGTTAACACAACTGTGTCACATCTACATGCAGAATTGGGCTTTCTGCTGGCACTGAAATTTGCAGACTGCTATCGTAAATGTGCTTTACTGGCACATTACAGTTGTCGGTACTTTCCCAGCATACCAAGGGCTGTAACTCTAAAGACCAAGGCCATCAGAAAAAGCACCACATAACAGAGCAGTTTCGATAGCAGGACAATATGCATCAATAAAACAGTGGCTCTGTGCTGCCCTTTTAATGACATGCAGAGCGATTTTATGGCTGTCATACATTTTCTAACTGCCTTTTTATGTAACGTTTTTACATCTCTATAACAAAATCATCCTGGGGCCAGACAGTGCTCGTTGTGATCTGTAAAATGGACCATAAAGTTTTCTCCACGTACAGACTGAGAGCCAGCAAGTGTCTGGAGAAGGTTAGATTCTGTTAGATTCCATCATATCGAGGCTAGCCTGTATAAATAAAGGTTGAATGAAAAATATCTAGCATTGCATCCTATACCAGATTCCAAATAAACAGCACATTTTTATCTAATTCAGACCTATATTAAAATTGCTGTTTAAAATTTTTAATTTACAGCAACACATTCCAAGTATTTTTAAATGACCCATTTAATGGGAACGGTCTATGATTAGATTAGACAAGACCTTATTTTACAGCTAAGGCCAAATAACAATGACAAAAGCAACACTGGATCCAAATCATTTTTTTAAAATGTCAACACTTCTAAGGTGATCCATATCTAACTACTGTACCTTGCACATCTGTTCATTATTTTTTGAGTAATCAAGCTAACAATAAATTACATAATCATTCATGTTTACCCATCCACACAGCCATTTTGATGGAACGTGTTCTTCAAATAATGCTTGACAAAGTTTTAGAATCTTGAAGACCCTTTTCAGACAAGATACTAGCCTTCATTCTGGTCATTGGATTGCACTTAGATGACAATAAATGTAAGTGTGAATGGCCACAAGCCACACTGAAAACATTTTCACTCTGGTAAGCCAAACTACTTGTCACATTCGGATGTAGTGATGGGTCCGGCAACACCGATGCATCAGCGCATGCATCAAGCTCGTAGAGCAAAACCCGCGTCGGTGCGCGTATCACTATTAGAAAGTCACGTGACCGATACAGGAGCTGTTTCGAACAGACACTGACTTGCCAAACTGTGTTTATAAAGAAACATATCTGTCAAAGGGATGCATCTGCCAAAAGAGTATTTGATCTTTTGCTGGCCATCATTAAATTCATCTATAATTATGGAACATCCTCAAACCAAAAGAAAGGTATTTGTTTTATGCTGGTGAAGATTGGTATTTGTTTTAATTTCTTTGTTGTTTCATCCTGTTCCTCTCAGAGTTTCCACTTGATCTATGAATTCAAATTAATTTCAAAGTGACTCTTAGTTTAATATTTATATTAATTTCTGCAGGTAAAATGTTGCATTTGTTCAACAGTCAAAGTCAAAGTCAACTTTATTGTCAGAACTGCAATATGTACAGGACATACACATTATTGAAATTGTGTTTCTCTCAGTCTCTCGGTGCAACAGTAACCATTTAAACACTAAAACACTGAAACATTTAATAAACATAAGCATAAAATAGTAAAAGTGTAACACTGTCCTGAGTTTTTGCATAGTAGTATAAAAGTATGAAAATTTACACCAACACTAAAACTAAAACTAAAACACTAAACATTTAATGAACATAAGCATAAAATGAAATAATAAAAGTGTAATACTGTCCTGAGTTTTTGCATAGTAGTATAAAAAAATATAAAAAGTATATCTATAAAATAAACTGAAGGTTCTAGCATTGACATTTGCAAAGAGTGGCAAAGCAGCATATGAGTTAATGTACACAGTATATGTATGAGGTAGTAGTTGATGTTGGTATAGAGGCAAAAGTGGCATATGCAGTAAGGCACATTGGGCATCCTTAAATAAGGCTAGTCAGAGAATACTGTATATGTATCAGCAGTGGTGTAGATATAAAAGTAGTGTAAATGTAAACAGTAGTAATAAATGTAAACAGTAGTAATAAATGTAAACAGTATTAATAAATGTAAACATTGAATGTAAACAGTAGTATGTAAACAGTGAATGTAAACAGTAGTATGACTATAGGCAGTGATGTAATACAAACATTAGTGCAAATATGAGAAGTAGTGCAAACTGAATGAGCACATGACCGAGAGTTTAGTGAATAACCCGTTTGATGACACAGAGTCCAGTGTTAAAATCTTTGTGTTGTGTGGTAATGTGTGAGAAAGTTTTTTGTGTTAAGGCAGTTCAAATGGGAGGGGAGGCAGAGCAGGCAGAGCTTTCATATTTAAATAAATCCACTTCCTCAATGATGAGGCATTATAGGGCCAGTCATTATAATCCAGGTGTAGTGGCAGAGAATCGGACTTGTTATCCGAAGGACCCAGGTTCGAACCCCGGCCACGGCACACCATCTTGGGGTGTCTATGAGTGCACATCTATTTTCCCAGCTCCCCGGGCGCGACTACGCTGCTCACTGCACCACCTGGTGGTGGTTGGGTTAAATGCAGAAGACCAATTTCGTCTGTCAAGTATGGGAACATACACAGATGACAAATGTGACAAATTATAATTATAATTATAATAGGTATTATAGGCCCCGACATCCTTGAGAATGTTTTCGGATCTCATCGGAGGTAGCTGGCTGATTATTCCATCCTTATCAGAACTCTTACAGTGCCATTGAGATCTTCTATGAACATTGCTCATCGTTCTCAGTGTCTCCTCCCCTCTGCAGAATGTCTACGTCACTATGTGCTTATTTGTGCAAGGTGTTTTTCAATATTAGAAAATATTTTCTCAGGCTAGAAGAAAGCTTTTTATAGGAATTTTTTCGCCTTCATTTCCTAATGTGTCCAATTTCATTACTTTTTGTCTGTCTAAGCAGATCTCACTTGTAAATGAGTCTTTGTGGCTCAATGTGACTTATCTGTCTAAATAAAGGTTGAATGAATGAGAAAGAAGTCCCAGGTACATCCAGGGTAAACTCATGTAGACAACCATTCTACAACTTACTCAAAGTTGCTTTATTGATGATTAATTCCTATGAATTTATTATTTATCTCATTTTTAAACATCAAGCTTCCAGGAAGCAGATGCTAGATGAGGCTCTGCTGAATTTCATCATGAAGGACTGGCTCCTCAGCTTATTTATAACTTTTAATAACATTTGTAAAAAAATATAAATACAGTAATAATAATAACAATAAATGAATAAATAAGTAAATAAATAATCCTAGGCCACAAGCCTCCTCATTCACAACACGTTAATTTATATTTTCACGTTACGATACATGTTTGTTTGTTTATTTATTAATTTCATTTCCATTAAAAAAACAATACAATTTCAAGAGAAAAACATTATAAAATACCTATAAAATGAAAGGCGGCAGAAGAAGAATAAAATCTTATAAATTCTGCCCCTTCTTAACAAAATCAATTCAAACAATCAATTCAAGCAATAATCACAAATAATACAAGAAACCCCAAAACGTATCACAATTATTCTTTATATTTCCCTAATATTAACTAACTTAACTATATCTCATCAGCATTATATTCTTGATCTTTTTCTTAAATACAAATAATGATTCCTCTTTTTTTAATATCATCATTCAAACCATTCCATAAATCAATTCCCCTCATTAAAGTAGACCTACCCCGCAAACTTGTTCTAAACTTTGGCTTAACAAAAATATCAGTTCCTTTTAAATTATGGCAACTACTCCTTTTTACAAAATACGCTTGTACGTTCGATGGTAAATTGTGATTCTGAGCCCTGTACATTAGTATAGAATAAAGTAGTCCACCAAATCATAAAACTTGAGTAATTTCAGTTGATAAAATAAAATACTTGAAGGATGACAATAATGTTTTCTTGAGATAATTCTTACAGCTCTTTTTTGTAAAATAAAAATAGACTTGGTTACAGTTTTACAAGCTGTACCCCAGACACCAATACAATAAATTAAATTCGGCACAATAATTGTATTATACAGCAAACACAAAGCCTTGTCAGTCAGTAAGTCCCTCGCTTTATATAGTACTGCCATGGACTTAGACATTTTAGTTCTTACAAAACTAATGTGTTTTTTCCATGACAATTTATCATCAATAATTACACCCAAAAACCTTACTTAATTCACTCTTTGTATCTCAACACCATCAATTTTGAAAAGAAAATCCACAGTTGACTTTTTTTTACTAAATATCATATAATTAGTTTTTTCCACGTTCAGTGATAACTTGTTTAATTTAAACCAAGTTTGAATTTTGTCAAACTCCATCTTCTTTAATTCAAACGTCTGATTCAAGTCTCTACCCGAGCATAAGAAAGTAGTATCATCTGCAAATAAAACACACTTAAGAATCCCAGACACCTTAATTAAATCATTTACATATAAAATAAACAACTCAGGCCCAAGCACCGAACCTTGTGGTACTCCACACGAAATACTGCATAGTTGAGATCTAACATCATCAATCTGTACAAACTGTTTTCTGCGTTTTAAATAACTGAAAGTTATGCACCATAACTCATGTTCCCTGAAGGAAGGGAACGAGGTGCAACATACTTGCTATGGGAATTGCGCCCCCGTGAGATTAGCTGAAGGAATACATTCACGCCTTTACGGCTAGGGCGTCAGCGCCGCGCCAGAGGCCCCGCCCTCTGGGTATTTAAGCGGCTGACACCCATCCATCTTTCTCCAACATTGCACTTCACCGAGCTTTCAGCATTGAAAGGGCCAGATATGTTGCACCTCGTTCCCTTCCTTCGGGGAACATGAGTCATGGTGCATAACTTTCAGTTCCCTTTCAGTCAAGTTCTCTCAGTGTAACATACTTGCTATGGGAACGTAATTCATTCACGCCCTTGAAATGCTCAGCAAAGTGCATGTAAGAACATCCGCCTTAAAATACAGGTATTTCCCAGCTGCTTTCTACAAGGTATGTAGAGAGTACAGGCTGAGAAGAAAAAATGCCAAATGTAAAGAACATCAATTTGGTGTTTCAACTGGGCATATAGATAAACAACACCAGCTAGAGACAGCCTAAGCGTGCTCCACTAGTGTGATGAAAAACACTTTTTTCTTACATATAGGACACGACTGACAAGTGAGGCCCATCCTGATGTTGGAGATCAGTTATGGAGAGGAAAAAAAAATCCTTCCATTAAACATCTCCTAGGCAAAACATAAACATCAAGGGGAACCCTTGTGTATGTTGTAACTGTTTGTTTTGGGATAAATCAACCAAAGCCTTAGGCTCTCAGCCAGTTCCCTTCAAAGGCCAGGCTGAAAGTTGCCACAACCTTGGGCGTGGGTGTAGAAGCTGCCCACGTGCCTGAGTCAGCAGATCCCTGTGAGGAGGTAATTGCCATGGTATCCCTGATAACATTGAAATCAGCTCCGGGAACCACGGTTTCTGTGGCCATCTGGGGGCTATGAGAATCAGGGAGAGAGCTCCCTGGCGCACGCGTTCCAGTGTTGTCCCAATCACGGGGACAGGTGGAAAGGCATAGTAGAGCACCCCTGCTGGCCAATCATGTGCCAGAGCATCCATTCCCAATGGTGTGTCTGTTTCCCTCAAGAGAAGTAGAGGTTACACTGTGAGCTAGCCCTGCAAGTGAACAAGTCCACAGAGGCTCTCCCAAATCATGACCAGACCTGTTCCACAATCCATGGGTTCAGGCTCCATTCTGACGCCAAGAGAGGCCCTCTTGAGAGGGCATCTGCTCCATAATTTAGATCACCAGGGACATGAGTTGCCCTAAGTGATAAGATTCTTGGAGCACACCACGTGAGCATTCTCTGAGTCAGTCCGAGGAGGGCCTGAGACCTTGTCCCTCCCTCTCTGTTGATGAAGGACACTGTGGTCCTGTTATCTGATTTCATCAGGATGTGCTGTCCAACAATCAGACCTTTACTGAAGAAGTATTTTAATGACAGGAATACGGCCAGCAATTCCAGGAAGTTGATATGTAATCTCGCTTCCCGTTCATTCCAAAGGCCGCAGGTGTTCTGATTTTTGCAGATCGCCTCCATCCTGTTTTAGAGACGTCCGTTGTGATGACTACACAAGATGACACCCTTCCCAGTGAGACCCCTTCCGTGAAAACGGACGGGTTTCTCCACGATTCCAGGGCCCTCAGGCACTCCGAATCTATCCTAACCTTTCCTGCTTGATTAATAAGGGCAGGTTGTGTCTGATGGTTTAGCCATACTTGTATGGTCCGCATTTTCAGTAATGCGTGTGGCAGACAGGGAATGGCTGCCGCCAAGAGGCCTAAAGGGCGTTGGCAGGTCTTCACAGGGAACCGTTGGTCCAGTTTAAACCTTTCCAGGCAACGGCGAATGGAGGAGACTCATTCTTTCGAGAGCCATGCTCTGTATCGGACAGTGTCGATCTGTACTCCCAGAAACAGGGTAACCCGTGATGGAGTTAGATCACTTTTTTGTAGGTTTATGACAAAACCGAGAGACTCCAGGTGAGAAATTACCCTATAGGAGTGTGATTGGGCCTGCATTCCGCTTCCAGACAGAATCAGCAGGTCGTCCAAGTAATTCATGACCCTGAGTCCTTGGTTCCTAAGGGAAGTCAGGGCTGCATCCAAACATTTAGTAAATGTACGAGGAACAGTCTTTAAACCGAAGGGTAAAGCTTTGAATTCATAAGTGTTCCCTTCAAACGCAAAGCGGAGGAACTTTCTGTGTTTCTTCCACACACCTATGTGGAAATAGGCATCTTTTAAATCCATTGTACAGTACATGCGTAGTCTCCTGGTCTCACAGACTGGAGAACTTGCCGTAGTGTAAGCATCTTGAACTTAAAGGTTTTAATTCTTTTGTTGAGAACCCTGAGATCCAGAATCGGTCGCAGGGAATGAACCTTTTTGGGCACCAGGAAGTACTTGCTGTACTGGCCAGAGCGTAGTTTACATCCGGAGACCAAACTAATCACTCCCTTTTGAAGCATTGTCGAAACTTCCTCCCTCAGTACGTGTGCACGTGTAGGGTTAATCTTAGATTGCAGTACCCCTGTGAAGTGGGGCGGTCTTTTTGTGAACTGCAACTTGAGCCTATGACATATCGTTGTCATGACCCAATCATTTGGTAGCACGCCTTCCAGGCCTGCGCGTGCGCACTAAGCCTGGACTGCATGTTGAATTGCTGCTCGTCGTGTTTTTGCGCTGGAGGGGTGGCCTTTGACCCCTCTTGCGCTCTTTCGAGCAGGCTGGTCAGCCCAACAGAAGATATCACGAGATCTGACCGTCTCTGGCAGAGCTCGTGTATCTTACTGTGGTTCATAGTTTGACCACATGGTTTGTGTTTTATAAAAATGGGACTCAAGTCAAGAACCAGGGTAGTCTGTGCTTTGGTGCTTTTATTTTTGTACATGCCTGAAACAGTGTTTGTTTTGTTTACACACACAGTAGGCGAGTCATGTTTGGTACGCACGCACATGTCACCAGCTCCTCGTAGTATTCTACAAGTAGAGACTGGGCTCAAAATGTTAGGTTCCCATAACGCGTAGGCAGGTAAACCTGTAAAATTATCAGTTCGTCTTGCTTCATCAGGCCCGAATCTGTTTTCCACACGGGGTCACTGAAGAGGCCCTCGGCCGGTAATGGAAATTTCACTGTCACCAGCAGTTCTCTTCCGTGGGAGGCCACGCATGTCTTCCTTTGGGGATGCAAAGCTTTTCCTCGGCAACCCATTGCAGAGGGCTTCCGCTTGTTTGCGTCTTTGTTCCATCCTGGTCTGGACGCATTCCAGGGCTCCCCCGAAGAGTCCCCTCGACTCGATCGGGTGCTAGAGGAAAGTGGACCTCTGGTTTTCTGGGAGGTCCGACAATGTTAACCAAAGATGGCGTTGGACAACAACTATTTCCGCCATTGCTTTGCCTTGGGAAATGGCTATTGTCCCCATCATGCAGAGCACTAGGTCAGAGGCACGGCGGGCCTTCTTTATGGCCTCCGTTGCGGCCTGCTCGTTTTTTCTTACCTGGATATCCTGCCGTTTTTCTGCCAGGTACGCCTACACCATGGTTGATGCATTCATTGCGCGAGTGGCAAGGCCCTGAGCCCTGTAGCACTTCTCAAGTTCTTTCTCTGAAGCGCGGCAGGCCCTGCTGGGTAGCGCTTGTTTCGTCCCCGTGGCTACGGGGACCAGGTGAGCCGCCAGAGTCTCTTCTATCAGGGGTGCGCTGGCGAGGCCAACTGTCTCCATTTCTGCTACATCCAGGAGTTGGGACAATGGCAGCGTGATGGGAGCTCCAGGTTCTGCCCAGGAGCGTTTGAGCTCCATGAGGAAGTCCGGAAAAATTGGCATCTTTTGTGATGTTGTCGGCTGATTCGCATAGAAGTAGTTTCCCGCCAGCCTCGTAGCCTGCTGGCGAGGCATGGGGTCTGGCCACGCGACCTACATGGCATCCGTTGCCCTATGGCACAGGTCGAACAGAGCAAGGGCCGACAAGTCCGGTTCCGATAGGATTTGCGTCAGGTTCTGTGAAGGGATCCACACTTTCTCCTCTGTAACCGTATTCGGCGTCTTGGTCGGACACTTCGGGTGTCGAGTCCTCGACGTCAACTGAGGAGTCAGACACATTGTCCTCTCCGACTCGACCGCTGCATTCCAGGTCCACGTTCTCAAGCTCCGGTTCGGGAACGAGCAGCTTTGTGCAACGTGCGACCTTCAGCGCCACGGCCTTAGCCATGAATTTAGCCAACGCGTCCGTATGACTATTCCTCACTACCGCCGACATTCGACGGCAGTGGGAGCAGGAGTCGGGGAATTCCAGCGCTTTTCTCGCGTAAAGAATCCCTAGGCAGACAGGACAGGCCTTGTGGGTGTCCATCGCCGAAAGGGAGTAGCTACATCCGCTGGGGCATGGGCGCGAGCGAGGGCTCATCGTCCTGTTGGTTTTATTCTTCCTTGTCCTCTGTTTTCCCTTCTCGGGAGCCATGTCCGGAGATGAAAAGCATCAAAGTTGGTCCTAGTTTCCTTTTGTTTGAAGCCATCCTCTCCGTCGTCTTGCTTTTGCTGGTTAGCCTGCTAATGGTTAGCAGGGGGTTTTGACGTAGTTAGCGCCGTCGAGCGAAGCATCTGCGGAAAGAGAAGAAAACTTTGAGGTAAGTAGAAAAACGTTGGACTAGCTTTCGCCAGCCCAGCAGTACGCAGGAAAATTTATCTGTACGCTCAGTGTAGGGAGCAAGCTCACCTCAGTCGAGCGATGCGACAACAGAGAAGTCCCACGAAGTTCAGTTGTTAAGCGAGGTGAAGGGCAAAAAAGAGAAAGATGGATGGGCGTCAGCCGCTTAAATACCCAGAGGGCGGGGCCTCTGTCGCGACGCTGACGCCCTAGCCGTAAAGGCGTGAATGTAGTCCTTCAGGTAATCGCATGGGGTGCAATTCCCATAGCAAGTATGTTGCACTGAGAGAACTTGACTGAAATGGAACTAGATATCCACTGTATGGCTAGACCTCTAATACTGTACTGTTGCAATTTTTCAAGTAAAATGGTGTGGTCAATGGTGTCAAAAGCCTTTTTTAAATCAACAGATAAACTTATACAATATTGCTTATCATCTATAGCTAAAGAGTAACCTGTTCTATCAATTCCATAAGAGCCACATTTGTTGAATTATTTGATCTAAAACCATACTGACTGTTACTCAAGATATTGTTTTTATCAAGAAATAATGTTCATATTATTTTTCAACTATCTAAATATATCATACCCTGATGCATGCTCAATATATATAGCGCTTTGAGATTTTCACTAATGAAAAGCGCGTTATAAATTGAATTCATTATTATTATTATATCTAAATGTATCATATTTTAAATGTAAATGAAGGTATGAAATAATACAATATAAAATACAATGACTTAAATTATTGTATATGCTGGGAAATCTAATTAGTGTCAGTTGAGTCTGTCGATTAGGTTGCCTGTAGGGATTTTTAAGTTCCAGCAGGTGTCAGTATTCATTGGCACAGTATTGACACACTATCAATGCATTTTAGCAATGTGTTGAAATGCCTCATGACGCCTCATCTACCCATCACTACTTGTGTAGTTCAGACCCAATAGTGCAGGTAGCACAATGACTCGATAGATAGATAGATAGATAGATAGATAGATAGATAGATAGATAGATAGATAGATAGATAGATAGATAGATAGATAGATAGATAGATAGATAGATAGATAGATAGATAGATAGATAGATAGATAGATAGATAGATAGATAGATAGATAGATAGATAGATAGATAGATAGATAGATAGATAGATAGATAGATAGATAGATAGATAGATAGATAGATAGATAGATAGATAGATAGATAGATAGATAGATAGATAGATAGATAGATAGATAGATAGATAGATAGATAGATAGATAGATAGATAGATAGATAGATAGATAGATAGATAGATAGATAGATAGATAGATAGATAGATAGATAGATAGTTTTATTTGTCCCCGTAGGGAAATTAGTTTGCAACATTGTCAGCAGGCATTGACATAAAGGACATACTTATACAAACATGACATTAACATCCATCATTACAGCAAAGACATTTGTGCTCAGTAAGTCATGATACCTTAGTATTATTTATCGATTTAATTGCTTGTGGTATGAAATAAAATTTTGTTCTGTTTCTTGAGAATAAAGGAAGGCCGTACCTTCGCCCTGAAGGAAGCAGCTCAAATGAAGATTTTAGGGGATGTGTGTCGTCTGCTATAATCTTGTTTGCCTTCCTCATAACTCTGTCCATGTATGTTTTCCATACTTGGCAGAGTGGTCCCTAACAGTTTGCTGGCTGTAGTTACTATACAGGTAACCCCCCACTTACGACTCCATCGACCTACGAACAACGGGACCTACGAACGTATCATATTTAATAAAAATATGAAATTACTGTATTAAAAAAATATATTTTTTTTTTTTTTTGTGTGTTTAAATGTTCTTAATTTCATGTGTACATCACTTTGTTGCAGCTGTGGTTGTTTTAAAGGCTTTATAAATAATAATTATGATAAAAAAGATCATTTCTGATCATTTTTGAGCAATCTTGGGCAACAGGAAGTAGGTCTTCAGTTTACACGGTCACAAATTAATGTAGAACACCGGACGCCATTTTAGGTTCAGTCACTGGGGTCTCCGGTCACAAATTACAGTAATGTAGAACACCGGACGCCATTTTAGGTTAGCTGCCCGGGAGCCGGCCGAAGACTGGTGACCAGGATGGCTTCATATGGATTAATTACGAGCTGGAAACGTCTCTGTGAACTTTGTGGATGTCTCAGGCAGCAGCGGATTTATCGCTGATCGTGCCAGGCCGCCGCGCGAACACCTCCGGCCAGGCTCTGGCCTGGCTAGCTCCAGAAGCTAACACGGGAGCTAACACGGTAGCCGGCCGAAGACTGGTGACCAGGATGGCTTCATATGGATTAATTACGAGCTGGAAACGTCTCTGTGAACTTTGTGGATGTCTCAGGCAGCAGCAGCAGCTGCAGATTGATCGCGCCGCCGCTCCAACACCAGCTCATGGCTTGGCTAGCAGAAGCTAGCCAGCTAGCTAACACAGGTCTGGAGCAGCTGCGGTGGTTCACTGGCCGGCCGCCGCGCTGCTCGGCCCGACAACAATCAACGCAT
>JBBPBX010086793.1:0-14828 GCA_038048925.1 Garcialebias charrua
GATGTGAGAGTAATTACACTGATGATACGATGGTATAACATTGGAGTAATTTTTTTTTTTTTTTTTTTTCATTCAGTCTACACCAAGGCAAAGTTCCCTGACATCACCATGCAAGATGTGCGAAGAGCCATAAGAAAAAAATGCAACAACATAAACTATGCCAAACAACTACCGGTGAAGAATTTTTTTTTTTTTCTTTTTTTCCCCCCAAAGATGTGAAAGATGCCTTCTTCTCTTTTAAACGAATGAATAAATTAATTAAATTAAAATATGCTAAGTTCTTCGCAGAGTTTCTGATCGGGAAGAGTTTCCACATTGAAACTGACCATAAACCATTAGTCCCGTTGCTGGGGTCGAAGAGTCTAAACGATCTTCCTCCTCGCATACAGCGACTACGAATGCGACTAATGAGATATTCTTACAGTATTTCCCATGTGGCTGGCAAAAATATTGCTACAGCTGACGTTTTGTCCAGAGCTCCAATCTCCAGCGAGTCAGGAGGTCTGCAAGAAGAGGAGGTCAACTTGTATGTTGACTCAGTCGTTGCATCTTTACCTGCCACGGAACCACGACTGAGAGAAATCCAAAAACATCAGGACGACGACAGCGTACTCAAACAGCTGAAAAAGTTCTGTGTAGAAGATGTGTTTACGAAGTCATAAAAACAAAGTCTTGAGAACTTCAATATTTTTTATATAAAATTAGGGTGCAGCTCAAAAACAGTTTATAAAAACAGTCTATCAGAGCAACCTGGGCTCTCATAACACCTGAGCAGTGACACAGACTGATGGACTCCATGCCATGCCGCGTTACTGCATTAATCCAGGCAAAAGGAGCCCCAACTAAGTATTGATGCTGTAAATGCTCATACTTTTCATGTTCATACTTTTAAGTTGGTCAACATTTCTAAAAATCTTTATTTTTTTTTTTATTGGTCTTAAGTAATATTCTAATTTTCGGAGATATCGAATTTAGGGTTTTCATTAGTTGTCAGTTATAA
This sequence comes from Garcialebias charrua, assembly GCA_038048925.1. Lineage (NCBI taxonomy): Eukaryota > Metazoa > Chordata > Actinopteri > Cyprinodontiformes > Rivulidae > Garcialebias > Garcialebias charrua. The sequence goes on from JBBPBX010086793.1 coordinate 1,001, forward strand.
TCATCAACATTAGAAGAAATAAACATTTGAAATATATCAGTCTGTGTGTAATGAATGAATATAATATACAAGTTGCACTTTTTGAAAGGAATTACTGAAATAAATCAACATTTTCATGATATTCTACTTGTATGACAAGCACCAGTATGTCAATGAACAGTATAAATCCTGAGAAAACAGACCAGTCATCAATTCAGTTTGTCACGACTTAAGGTTTGAGTTGAGTTGGAGACACTATTTTTGCTTTGTTTAAGCAAATGCACACATTTTTACATTGTGTTCTGAGTCAGAGTCAGAGAGAGAGAGAGTCTTTATTGTCATTTGCACCACATGTGGTACATGTGATGAAAACGAGATTATGTACACGGGGTCCCAGTTACATCCAACAACAAATGCAAGAGAAAAACAGTAATAACATCTAGAATTAACTAAGAAAAACATCAACTAGTAATACACTAAGCCTAATATAGTGGAAATAAACAGCAGCACGAACATGAGTTTGTATGAGCAGATGGTCACAGATGAACACAGCAACAAGAAAACAGATCAGCATCAGTATGATGTGATATTTTGCAGTGTTTATTTTTTATTTTATTTTTATTTATTCATGAGTCTAACAGCCTCAGGGTAGAAGCTGTTCCTCAGTCTAGTGGTTCTACACTTGATGCTCCTCAACCTCCGTCCTGAGGGGAGTGGGGCAAAGAGTGAGTGTGCTGGATGAGTGAGGTCTTTCATGATGCAGGTGGCTCTTTTCCTGCATCTGGAGGTGTAAATGTCTGTGATGGTGGGGAGACTGACTCCAACATCTTCTGTGCAGCCTTCACCACTCTGAGTGAGGTCTTTCATGATGCAGGTGGCTCTTTTCCTGCATCTGGAGGTATAAATGTCTGTGATTGTGGGGAGACTGACTCCAACAGACTTCTGTGCAGTTACATTTGGTCATAATTACCTCAACACCTTTTTTACATTGCTGATTTGCTGACTTTTTTTTTAGGCGTTTCTGTAGTTAAATTTTAATGAAAGTCAGCTCGCTCTGAAAAGCGGAAATGCTGTGTACGGGTGCGCGCTCAGTGTTATTTACGTTCTAAAATAAGCTGCTTTGTTATCATTTATTAACAAAAATTAAACTGAGACACACTCTTAAAAAAGTCAGCTAACAATTTTTTTTAGGTGTTTATCCTGCTAAAATTAAAATACTGGTACATGCAAGTCTGTTTGCTGCTGCTCTGCATGTCTGGTGCTGCGCGTGCACGTTTTGTTTCATCAGACGAAGCTAGCGAAACAAATTTTTAAATCCAGCTCATTTCACAATTACGTTCATTTATTAAGGAAAAGTTCAGCTCAGACACATATTTGCTATAATTTTTATTCTTACCATTCCACGTTGCCAACTCTGTCATTGGACTCGTCAGAATTCAGAGATCCAGCTGTCGGTTCAGGTTCAAACTGATATGGTTGTAAATCCATTACCCCCACTAGGTGTTCCTGCATTTCTTCAAATTCAAAAAAGTCTTCTGCTTCCATTTTAAACGACAGACAGGAGGACAGTAATGATGGGTTTGTAGCTTCAGTGTTATTTAGAAAGTAGCGCAGAGGACAAATATGCGTCATTTCCTTCAAATAAGCGTAATTTCCTTCCTGACCTCCAGAAATTAACATTAGCAGGAAAAACGTAAAAAACTATTTCTTTCAGCTACTGACTTGAAAAAAGCATACAAAGTATGTGTATGTGTGTTGTTTACTAAATGAAATTCTAGTTGTATCGATTTTTTGAAATTTGATTTCATTTCTCCTTTAATATTTGGTACAGAAACCTTTGTTTGCAGTTACAGAGGTCAGACGTCTCCTGTAGTTCTGGACCAGGTTTGGTCTGCAGCAGGAATTTTGGCTCACTCCTCCATACAGATGTCCAGATCTTTCAGGTTTCGGGCCTGTTGCTGGACAACATGAGTTTCTGCTCCCTCCAAAGATTTTCTGAGTTCAAGTCTGGAGACTGGCTAGGCCACTGCGGGACCTTGAAATGCTTCTTATGGAGCCACTCCTTAATTATTCTGGGTGTGTGTTAATGTGAGCTACGACCCAATAGGCCTGTCGCGATAAACAAATCAATGAATCGCATGATGAATGAAAATTATCAACCTCATTTTCATTTATCGGCTTTATCGTTTCTCCATGTCTCTCTTTCTACTGAAGACATTGTATGACAAAAGGCTCAACTCCAATGCTCTTTACTGACCCTTTCCTTTCTCTTTAAAATCTGTTATAACCATCCGAAATCACATTTTTGGATTGCTAAAAGCAGCTAAGCTGAGAAGCTAAGCTACAAGCTAAGCTAATAGGCCGACCTCGGGGAAAAACCTCCGCGTTTTGTCAAAGCTCCAAAGTGCCTCCCTCCCATTTTTCTTAAAGAGACATGCCTCTCACTTCCTCATTATCCGTCCTTAGGTTCAAACAGTCTTATACTACCATCCGGTATTCAAAAAAGGTACTACGTACATGCAAAACATAATAAGTTAGAAAACATTTCTTCATAAATTTGACAATAATTACTAATTATTGTCAAATTTCAAACAATATTGTCGTTTATCGCAATAATTTCTGAGACGATTAATCGCCCAACAGAATTTGTTATTGTGACAGGCCTACGACCCATCTTCAATGCTCTTACTGAGGGAAGCAGGTTGTTGGTCAAAATCTCACAATACTTGGCCCCATCCACCCTCCCTTCAATACGGTGCAGTTGTCCTGTGTCCTCCTTGCAGAAAAGCACTCCAAAGTATGATGTTTCCACCACCATGCTTTACGGTTGAGACAGTGTTCTTGGGGTTGCACTCATCATTCTTCCTCCAAACACGGTGAAGTTGACACCAAAAAGCTCTATTTTGGTCTCATCTGACCACATGACCTCCCATGTCTCCTCTGAGTCATTCAGATGGTCAGTGGAGAACTTCAAATGGGCCTGGACATGCGCTGGTGTGTGCAGGGGGACCTTGCATGCCCTGCAGGATCTTAAACTATGACGGCATAGTTTTTTACTATTGGTCCTCTGAGACTGTGGTCCCAGCTCTCTTCAGATCATTGACCAGGTCCTCCCATGTAGTTCTGGGCTGATTCCTGACCTTTCTAAGAATCGTCCTTACCCCACGAGGTGAGATCTTGCGTGGAGCCCCAGGCTGAGGAAGGTTGACAGTCATCTTGTGTTTCTTCCATTTTCTAATAATTTTCTAACAATTGCACCAACAGTCGTTGCCTTCTCATCGAGCTGCTTGCCTGTTGTCCTGTAGCCCATCTCAGCCTTGTACAAATCTAAAGTTTAGTCCCTGGTGTCCTTAGACAGCTCTTTGGTCTTGACCATGGTGGAGAGGTTGAAGTATGTGGACATGTGTCATTTATACAGGTAACAAGTTCAAACAGGTGAAATTAATTAATTCAACCTTTATTTAGGCAGGTTAAAGTTTTCCTCCTCCCTGCTTTTGCATTTTTGTCTCGTCTGCAACTCTTCAGTGCTCACTCGAAGCAATTTGGAACATGGATTTAATTGCGTTGGCTGTCTCCTCTATCGATAACAATTTTTCCACGAAGCGCTCCGGACCAGGAGAACCGGCATGCCCTCTCGACACGCATGCGTTTGGTTATGGACTCGTGGGGGGAGTGGAAGATGATGTGTCTGACCGTTCTTTCAGTCGAGGACGTGGAAGATCTGTGGATAATTGGATTTATGGTAGCAGGTGCGTTGCTCTTTGGCTTATGCGGGGGATTCTGCTACTGGAAACTGAGGAAGACTTCCTCGGCGATCAACGCGCTGGCGAAACTTCCTGCGCAGAACGACTCTTTGATCCGAGCTGTGACCTCAATGAACCAGCTGTTGTTCGAGCTGAATCGCACGATGGGAACAGTGGTGGATGACCGCAGACCTGCGGTGCGTTTTGGGACTCGTTTACAGCCGAGCGGGCTTCATCAGGCGGGAGACGGGGACCTGTAGCTCGGATTGAATGAAAGCTCACATAATTCGGACGATTTGGACCCAGACGGCACCTGGACTCAAGGCTAACAGTCAGAGTACACTGTAGCCTGCCCTGAAAAATAAATAAAGCAACTAATCTAATCGGGACACCCCAAGCAACCTTGAAAAAGGCTGACTGAAAAACCTCTCCTGGAGTCTGAAGCTGTTGGAATAACTGTCCCCCCCCCCCCCAGAGGTATCTGTGTGCATTCAGATGGAGCCGGCTGAGCCCATCTGCAGACTGTGCTTATCTGAACGATTGCTCACAGACTTATCTCCCTGCTCCGCCACCAAAATGCAACATGTCCTTTGTCTTATCTTGTGCTGAGCTGGTAGAGTTTTTTTGACTTTATCATAGAATGTCCTAAGACAAAATGTGATAGATTCTTTTTTGAATACCAATGATTTTCCTATTGTAACCTTCCTTTGTTTCCATATCTGATTGTTTGGCGGTGCGGATTAATTTCTGCTGCGGCTTTCCGTGCGTACGTCCCTCTTAAGGATGGTGTGTGCGCCAATCACAATGTTTTGTACCCCGGTACAATCGACGATGCCAATAAAGATATATTCTATTCTATTCTATAATTATGTTTGTATACTGTAAAGTAAGTTTGTTCATGTTTTTATTTGTATATATCAGGTGTATCCATTTGTATAAAACTATCATTAATAAAACATGGTTCATCTTCACCTTGTTTGATGCATCAGTGTGAAAAGAGAATGGGAGTGTTCTGCTTCCACTTTTCAATTGTTGGACAACTTCTATCATATTCTGTTATAATTATTTTAGTAATACAAGTTCATAATATAAATAGAATTGTGAGGGTCCAGACTTAAATAAGGACAAAGGTGTTCAAAAATCCACCAAATAATTCAATTTAATAGTTCCAAAAATAAACTAACAAAGAATTAAATTTCAATGAAAAATAAATCAAAAGATAATAACAAATTTGGGCCCAACTTAAACAGGTCAACTGAAGTCTAACAAGGAGGAATGATTCCAGATTAGATTTTAAATAACTGATTTATGGGGAAGAAAAATGATCTATTTTACTGTGATCCACCTGATGAGCTCCACCTATACTTAAGGCTGCAGTCAAGTCCTACTCTTCGCTGGAGCATTGATGCCTACTCATGGTATTTATGCTTCTAGCCAGTTTGTGAGTACAGTACTTTGAGAGACACTTACCTTGTTTTTTGTTGTGTTTCCAGTCCTCGTTTCCATCTTGGTCCTGGGTTCAGTTCTTTGCTCATCGTGTCTTGCCCTCCAACCACTTGCCTGCCTCATTTCGCCCTCTGGGATTCATCTCAAGGAACTAAGGATTTCTCTGCGACGTTCTTCCTACTACTTCACCTCTAAGGAAAATAACAAACAAAACTAGATCAATCATCTTGAAAGAGCCTTATAGTCAAGCCTTTCTGACAGTTTGTTTCATCTTCCAGGAAATCCAGAAGATCCCTGTACAGTACATGTGTACAGTATGTAGACTAGTGCATTAACAGAGTAGCCGAGTTTTCGACAGCTCGAGTGCTTTGACTTCTATCGAGGCTTTTTTGTCCACCTCGGGTACCCGTAGTGACGTCACATTTCACATTTCACAGCGCGCGGGGCAGCTTTTAGCTTTTAGTAGACGCTACAAAATGGATTCCTGTGTGCGCACGGATGTTAATGGAGCAGGCCGTCTTGTCAAAAAGGTAAAACAGTTTATAATTTTATAAAATGCGCTACTTCGTGTTGACTTTCTTTGTAGTAGATTGTGACAGCAGAGGGCAGTGTTGCAATGCAGGTCCCATATTATAACACGGCCGAAACGGCTTCCTTTCTCTCGTTTCACAAACAAAAAAAAACAAATATTCATCTCTCTAGAGCTACCAAAAATCTATAAACACAATCTCTAAAAGTAAACCTAAATTGCACAGCTGCAGGCGGTGGTACGGTGTGGCTGTGGCCCCATTTGTTTTTAAGTTTCGGTTTTCATCGCTTTATACTTTCACTTTTAATATTATTAATATAACTAATAGTTTTGTTTTTCCTGTGACTTATGTGCAGTATGATAAATGATAGGAGCATAATAAATGCTCCCAATGCTTTGTTGGTCTTTTTTTTCTTTTTGTAAAGACGTTTTTAGGCATTTATATTTATTTATTTATTTTGCATCGTAAGACACTGTGACGTCATCGGCTACTCGAGCGTCGTTCGAGTTTTTTTATGTTAATGTCGAGGTTAAAAATTATGTACTCGTTCAACCCCTAATGTAGACTTGCACTGTAAATAATAAACACTGTTACTTTTGCACCTCTTCGTCTTATGTCGTTCTGGGTCTCATTACCAACTGGGTAAACCTTTGAAATCATAACACTATGACCACTTTATTGTTCTTTTTACATATTTTGTGCTAATTTCAGCTTACTTTTTTATTGCTAGTTTTATATCTTTCAAAAATATGAAACTTTATTAGCAAATATTTTCCCCTTTGTTCCCTTAAACATTATTCTCTTGTCTCTCTGTCTGTTACACAGGTGGTAGATTGGAAATAATCACTGCCGGTGTGTAGAGATGAAGGTGTTGTGGGGATTTTTTTTTCTGTAAAGAAAGTACAGAAGGCACATTAATGATGTATTATTTTTAGCATTTTCCACATTGCTTGAGGTGCTTTGTGTACACATAAGTATGTAATCACATTTTAACTTTCTTAATACAGCATAAATAATAATATCCAGGTTATTTCAATTGCATCCCATCCACAGTGATCAGAGTCAGAGAGTCAGAGAGTCAGAGAGTCTTTATTGTCATTTGCACCGCATGTGGTACATGTGATGAAAACGAGATTATGTACACGGGGTCCCAGTTACATCCAACAACAAATGCAAGAGAAAAACAGTAATAACATCTAGAATTAACTAAGAAAAACATCAACTAGTAATACACTAAGCCTAATATAGTGGGAATAAACAGCAGCACGAACATGAGTTTGTATGAGCAGATGGTCACAGATGAACACAGATGAACACAGCAACAAGAAAACAGATCAGCATCAGCACAATGTGATATTTTGCAGTGTTTATTTTTTATTTTATTTTTATTTATTCATGAGTCTAACAGCCTCAGGGTAGAAGCTGTTCCTCAGTCTAGTGGTTCTACACTTGATGCTCCTCAACCTCCGTCCTGAGGGGAGTGGGGCAAAGAGTGAGTGTGCTGGATGAGTGAGGTCTTTCATGATGCAGGTGGCTCTTTTCCTGCATCTGGAGGTGTAAATGTCTGTGATGGTGGGGAGACTGACTCCAACAGACTTCTGTGCAGCCTTCACCACTCTCTGTAGAGCTTTCCTCTCTTCAACTGTGCAGCCTCCATGCCACACGTTGATGCTGGAGCACAGGATGCTCTCCACTGCACACCTGTAGAACGAGGTGAGAACTGGGCTGCTCAGACCAGCACGTCTCAGCCGTCTGAGGAAGTAGAGTCTCTGATGACCTTTCTTGATCAGGCTGGTGGTGTTGTTGCTCCAGCTGAGGTTATCATTCATGTGTACACCCAAGTATTTGTAGCTGGAGACCACTTCCACTGCAGACCCACCTATTTTCAGTGGGGCGTGGGTGTGTTTGTTCCTTCTGAAGTCCACAATCATCTCCTTTGTCTTCTTCACATTCATGTGAAGATTATTCTCTTTGCACCAGCTCTCCAGGTGTTCCACCTCCTGTCTGTAGCTGGACTCATCATTGTTTGTGATGCATCCCACCACCGCTGTATCATCTGCAAACTTAACAATATGACAGCCTGGAGTGTGGCTGTACAATCATATGTGAGCAGAGTGAACAGAAGAGGGCTCAGCACACATCCTTGAGGAGAGCCAGTGCTGAGGGTTATGGTGGAGGAGGAGAAGTTGTGGATCTTCACGGACTGTGGTCTGTTTGTTAAGAAGTCTAGTACCCAGTTAAAAATCTTTATGATCTTTATAATATTAAAATTAAATTAAAATAATTATATAATCGCTGTTTCAAAACATGAAAAATTCAAACTATTTAATGCTTAAATCTTTCTGCTACTTGGTTTATTTAAGTTTAGAGTGTCTTTGAAACACCAGCACAACTTATAATGAAACTAAAGTTTAAAGGTATGGTATGCGATTTTTGAACACTCTGGGACTTAGAAATATTTTCAGCGCAGAAAAGCATTATGGCTCTGAGGGGAGGGAGCAGAATGCCACAGTCCGTGCTCTGCTGAACTTGGGATCTGCTCCGCCCCCTGCTGCTGTCTGCTCAGAGCCGCTGCGATATTCTGTGTTTATGTTAATAAAACCTTCTAATAAAATAAAATAAAACCATGGAGCGCTAGTCCTACAACACAAAATCCAGCAGAAATCATCAGAGGTTCACGAAGCAACGTTTGGACATGATTTAATTCGCTCGTGATTTCATCATGTCTGTCAGCGCTGGTCTGGAATGTCTGGAATGCTCCGCCCCCAGTACATGTCCTGTCTCTGCGCTGCGAAGTTCTGTGTTTATATGATAATATAACTGTTTAAAAAATATAATAAAACCATGAATCACTCATCCAACAACACAAAAACCAGAAGAAATCAGCAGAGGTTCACGAAGCAACGTTGGACATGTTTTAATTCGCTCGTGAGTCGTGACAAATCCATTTCCTCATTCCTGTCAGTGAAGGATGAAGCGATCACTTGACTTTTGGCAAAAAAACTAAATAAAAGTCCAGCTCTGGGATAAAGAAGGGATATTTAATACATTTTGTGTCACATAAAAAACAGTCCTGCATCGCTTTGCAATCCTTTGAATGAGAACGAGCTGCGGCTGGGACAGGTGGGGGCGTGGGTTGGGGCGTGACAAACAACTCTGTTTTTATTGGCTGGTCATTGTCCGGGTCACTCTTGTGTTTTCAGTGTTTTTATAAATGCTGATAGAGAAGCAAGGGGACTATAGTTTTTTTCAGAGATTACTTTGTCTAACATCAGTCTGTCAATAGATAGTGACAGCTTTAAGAAATATGTTAAAAATATACAGTATTGTTTGAAAAGTTACAGACTACATTACAATGTTACATACCCCACCTTTAACTAAACTAAACTAAAACTAAAGTTTATTTATTCATTCAGATTTATTCATCAGAAAAATTGCAACTACTGCAAAACGAAACGAGACAAAAGTTAACACAGACACTCTGAGGAGTAAAACAGTTCATGAGCTGAAGATGGACAGACAGGAGTCGTCTTCAGACATTCGGGTTTATAACTAGCAACTTTTATAATGTTGTACAGTACACCACAACGTTCATAAGCACAGCTAGTAGCTAGCTACTGTATGTGACTGACCGCAACACCCACACACACACACCACGTCACGCACACAGATGAGATCAGCTCACTTAGTTTGCTCATGTCTTAGCGATTTATTAAACTCACTAATTATTACTTGCTTACCTGTGTAGAAGGCACCATTAATAATTACTGCTGTTTCAACGTCGCTAGTTGCGTGTGATCAGCTCTGAGTGTAAACAGAGAGGGTCCTCCCTCCTCGGCGAACCGGAAACACGCTGGCGATCCGCAGCGATCACGAGACGAGTCCAGGCATCAGAGCGGCGAAAACTGCGCCCTGAAGAGTCCAATAGTTTTGGAAAGATGGGACATAACTGCGCATGCGCTAGCGCTAGTTATAATTAGATTCAATGGAAAAGCTGCAGGCGGCGCCCACGCGAGAACCGGAAGTACGTCACAATCAGAAAACGTTTTTTGAAACAAACAACTCATCATTACTCATAAAATATTTATCCTACACAACTAAAAACATATATGCATACATTTTGAAATATTTTTATTTTATTATTTCATTTTTATTAAAAAAAATTAAATCTTCAAATGGTGAAGAGCTGCAGTTCCAGGAGGGGCGGCGCCCCTAGCGCCCTCTAGTGGCAGCCACCCCTGGAAGTCACTGTAATTCTACTTGACTGTTGAAATGTGCTACTGACTGTCCATGCTGCTGATCTCATGCTGCTGATTTATTTCATGCTGCTGTGTTCATTCGTCCTTATCTGCTCACGTGGACTCGTTCGTGCTGCTGTTGTTCAGCGTATTGTTTTTTGTACAGACTTCCGCCGAAAGTCAGAACTGGCACTTTTAGCAACGCGCTAACCGGTTTTCGTCAGAGGTTTTAGGTCATAAAATATGTGGGAACACAAACGATCACAACTCAAATGTGGAGATATTGTTTTACCGCTACCTACAGCTATTGAGGGGTGGGAGGACAACTTGAAGAAGTGGCCGAAAATAACGTACACTAGCATGTTTAGCTACTAGCATACTTAGCTACTTTGTTGACAGTTGCTTCAGATGGTGAAGCGATGAGCAATCTGAAAAGCTCTGAAGCTTATTAGTATCTTCACAGTAACAAGGTTGGTCCTGTTATGTTAAGAGAGGTGGGACACTTTCTTATTACCTTAAGGCAAACACAGAGTCCAGTCTAAGGCCCTGTTTACACGGACACTGTGTGGGGGAAACGCAACTTTTGGGTATGTTAATTAGGTTGAAAGTTTTGCGTTGACATGGGCGAATTCTGTGGATACGACTCTCTCCCCCCACCCCCCGTACTCATGAATTTACTGTAGTTACCATGCTGGGCCATTAGATGGCGCTGTGATTTTTGGAACCTTCACCACTGCGCATGTGTGCAGCCTGGGGTAAACAGAGCACACGAGGCAGCCTGTTTTCCTCTCTGGCTAAAAGTTCAGCTACTACAAGTTGTTGTCAACAAGTTAACAACAAGGTAAAGCTGGAATTTGGATAAGAGTCAACAGATTTGACACCAAGTGGGACCGCTACAAGCTGCACACCAGTTGCTGACTGGACCGGAACCGAGTCAACATGTCTGACTTTAGTCCGTGAGAATCAGCTGATTTACAGCAGCGCTACAAGGTAAACCATGTTCTTAATAATGTTTCCTTGTGTTTAGTTCGATCACAGAACAACCAACTGAGGTTTTATTTTTATTTTTTTCAGAGTCAGAGTCAGAGTCAGAGTCAGAGAGAATTTATTGTCATTTGCACCGCATGTAGTACATGTGTTGAAAACGAGATTATGTACACAGGGTCCCAGTTACATCCAACAACAAATGCAAGAGAAATACAATAATAACATCTAGGATTAACTAAGAGAGACATCACATCAGCTAGTAATACACTAAGCCCTAATGTAGTAGAAAAACATCATTATAAACAGCAGCACGAACATGAGCAGATGGTCACAGATGAACGCAGCAACAAGAAACAGATCAGTACAGTATCAGTATGATGTGACATTTTGCAGTGTTTATTCTTATTATTTATTTATTCATGAGTCTGACAGCCTCAGGGTAGAAGCTGTTTCTCAGTCTAGTGGTTCTACATTTGATGCTCCTCAACCTCCGTCCCGAGGGGAGTGGTGCAAAGAGTGAGTGTGCTGGGTGAGTGAGGTCTTTCATGATGCAGGTGGCTCTTTTTCTGCATCTGGAGGTGTAAATGTCTGTGATGGTGGGGAGACTGACTCCCACAGACTTCTGTGCAGCCTTCACCACTCTCTGCAGAGCTTTTCTCTCTGCAACTGTGCAGCCTCCATGCCACACGTTGATGCTGGAGCACAGGACGCTCTCCACTGCACACCTGTAGAACGAGGTGAGGACTGGGCTTCTCAGACCGGCTCGTCTCAGCCGTCTGAGGAAGTAGAGTCTCTGATGACCTTTCTTGATCAGGCTGGTGGTGTTATTGCTCCAGCTGAGGTTATCATTCAAGTGTACACCCAGGTATTTGTAGCTGGAGACCACCTCCACCGCAGATCCACCTATATACAGTGGGGTGTGGGTGTGTTTGTTCCTTCTGAAGTCCACAATCATCTCCTTCGTCTTCTTCACATTCATGTGAAGGTTGTTCTCTTTGCACCAGCTCTCCAGATGTTCCACCTCCTGTCTGTAGCTGGATTCATCATTATCTGTGATGCATCCCACCACAGCTGTATCATCTGCAAACTTAACAATATGACAGCCTGGATGTGTGGCTATACAATCATATGTGAGCAGAGTGAACAGAAGAGGGCTCAGCACACATCCCTGAGGAGAGCCAGTGCTGAGGGTGATGGTGGAGGAGGAGAAGTTGTGGATCTTCACGGACTGTGGTCTGTCTGTTAAGAAGTCTAAGACCCAGTTACAAATAGAGGGGCTTAGTCCAAGTGTGGATAGTTTGTCTATCAGAGTTTGGGGGATCATGGTGTTGAAGGCAGATGTGAAGTCCACAAAGAGCAGACGCACGTATGAGTCCTTCTGATCCAGGTGGGTGAGAGCAGTGTGGACCACGGAGGAGATGGCGTCCTCTGTTGATCGGTTCTCACGATATGCATATTGATGAGGGTCCTCGTTGATGTTGACGGCTGTCTTGATGTGGGACATGACCAGTTTCTCAAAACATTTAGCGACTATCGGGGTGAGGGCCACCGGTCTATAGTCATTCAGACCAGTCACTGTGGAGCTTTTTGGGACTGGGATGATGGTGGCGGTCTTCAGGCAGGTGGGAACTGACTCCAGTGCAAGTGAGGTGGTGAAGATGTCAGCCAGCACCTCACAGAGCTGGTCCGCACATTCCTTCAGAACTTTCCCTGGGATGTTGTCTGGACCCGTAGCTTTATGAGGGTTGATCCTTCTGAGACTGCCTCTCACTTCTGCTGCGGTCACTTTGAGGTGCTCCTCGTCTGGTGATGAGGTGAGTCTGGTGCTAGTTGGTCTGTTTGGATCATCAAAACGTGCATAAAACTTATTGAGGGCATCAGGCAGGGATGGGTCCCTGGGGCATTGTTTGCTTTTGCCCTTGTAGTCTGTTAAGCATTTGATGCCCTGCCACATGCTCCTTGGATCATGTGAGGTGAACTGTCCCTCGATCCTCTGTGCATACGCGGCTTTGGCCTTCTTTATGCCATCATCCAGTTCTCTCCTGCACTTTCTCAACTCCTCAGTGTCTTTAGACTTGAATGCAGTGTCCCTGGCTGCCAGCAGGGTGCGGACATCTTTATTTAGCCAGGGTTTTTGATTGGGGTAAAATTTAACACACTTTCTTATGGATACATTTTCAGCACATGTACTGATGTAACCCAGGACAGAGGAAGCATAAAGCTCCAGGTCAATTGAATTTCCATTCGTAGCTGCCTCTTTGAAGACAGACCAGTTTGTGTTTTCAAAGCAGTCCCTCAGCATGGGGGAACTATCTTGGCGCCACGATGTTATCACTCTTTGTTCTGGCATCGAACGTCTGAGTGGGGGGAGCTGTCTAGGGACCAATAGCAGGGAGCGATGGTCGGAAGCCCCGATCGGTGGGCGTGGCTTCGCCGTGTACGCCCCCTTCACATTCGTGTAGACCTGGTCTAATGTCTTATTTCCTCGTGTTTCTGTGAAAACGTGCTGATTGAAGGTTGGAAGGATGGCACGTAAATCCACGTGATTGAAGTCCCCGGAAACAATGAAAAACCCCTCAGGATATTTACACTGCAGCGAAGTGAGTAACTCATGAATTTCTTCCTGAGCGACTTTAGCATTAGCATCGGGTGCTATGTAAACATTGCTTATTATTATCGCTGAATAGTCGCGGGGGAGGTAATGTGGCCTACATCTTATTGTTAAAAGCTCCACAGCAGCTGAGCAGATCCTGCTGATAACGGCACAGTTCGTGCACCAGTCTTTGTTAACGTAAATACAGACACCCCCACCTCGCGTTTTCCCCGTAGTCTCGATGCTCCGGTCCGTTCTGAAAAATAGTTTATTATCCAACTCGTAAACAGAGTCAGGAGTGTCTTCATTGAT
>JBBPBX010086794.1:1536-14828 GCA_038048925.1 Garcialebias charrua
CGAGGCAGAGCCCCCACCCCCACCCTGTGAAGGAAGCTCATTTCAGCTGCTTGGTTCCAGGACTCAAGCCTCGTGACCTCAGGTGAGGATTACATGGACCAGTAAATTGAGAACTTTTCAGCTCAGCTCCTTCTTCACCACAATGGACTGGAGCAATACCCTCAATACTGTGGACGTTGGTCCATCTCCTGCTCCATTCCACCATCATCAGAACAAGACTCTGAAACCTGAGCTCACCCCAACCTGGAGGGAGAATTACACTTTGTCTGTCTGAGAACCGTGGCCTCAGACTTGAATGATCCACTGACCATGCACAACACCATGACATGAAGACGCCAACAGAACAACATCGTCTGCATAAAGTAGAGATGACACCCAGACCCCCTCCTCTTCATGACTGCTCCTGTTCAATGCTCCAAGAGGAGGTTGTTCAAGTGCGATCACTTTTTCTTCTTCTTCTTCTTCTTTCGGCTGCTCCGTCTTCAGGGGTCTCCACAGAGACTCTCATGAAGACTTGGTGATTGTTTTTACTCCAGATGTTCTTCCTGACTCAACCACAGACACTGAGCTACCACAGCGCTCTGTGTGGAGCAGGGTGCTGCATCTAGGGCGCCCAGGGGAGCAGAAGGTGGAGAAGGTGGAGGTTAAGGGTCTTGCTCAAAGGCCCAGAGTGGGGAAATGAGGGTGAAGGCAGGTGTGGGGGCTTCACCTTTCCCACCCACATTTGGATGTTGACGATACCGGGAATTGAACCAGAGATCTTCTGATCACAGGCCCACCTCCTTTAACCGCTGCGCCACCACTCCCAAGTACAGTACAAGTACGACCACTAAAACCCCAAAATGGCTTCTTTGATCCAAAATGGCCAACCTTCTGCTGGGTCTGCAGGAGACTCTTTGTGAGTCCGACATGTGGACCAGATCTCAACCTTCCACATCAAAGTCAACAACATCAAAGTACTGTACAGTAGATGTTGTTGAGCCAGTTGTCCTCTTTTAGAAACAGAAGTCCAATTCTGGTCCTGGGGGACCTCGATCCTGCAGGTTTTAGATGTGTCCCTGCTCTTCAGCAGGTCTACAAGTTCTGGAGAACCGTTACTCCCTCCTTCTTCCAGATCAGGTGTGTCAAAGCAGAGAAACATCTAAAACTAGTGGACCTCCATGACCAGACTAGGACACCCCACTAGTGGTATTAAATCCATAAATTGAAAACCTGGACTTGACCCTTCCGCTTGTTCAAACTTCAGACCAATCTCCAAACTTCACTTTCTTTCTAAGAACTTGGAGAAAATAGTTTTTATTCAACTAAATGAGTTTTTGAATGAGAATGGAATTTTTAAAATCAGAATCACAATATCTTTATTGACATTGCACCGAGGTACAACGGGAACATGTACGCACAGTCATCCGAAAGCTGAACTAAGTGTACGAAGCTGCAGCTGATTATCAGCGCGGCCATCTCATTCCTTATCAGAATGATAATCTTAAATATGAAAAAGGAGAAGAACCATGAGGGTAGATAGTGGTATTACAAAAAGATCTTTCACATCTTGTCTGTTAGGACACGATTTGAGACATAAAAAAAAACTACCAGCAAGCACAGTTAAGACAAATTACATATGCATTTAAGGTCCAGGCGGTGAGATTTAGTCCATGAGCCTTGTTCAGATCAGCCACAGTTGTGTGATGTTTCCAGCCAGCATTTCTGATAAGCGCTCACAGAAAGTTATCGGGGGGTGGGGTGCGATATATGCAGTTGTTGTCCTCGGTTACTCATGACCCAGGAGAAATTTGACAGTCAGCCCATTTCCAAGGCTGTTTGGGAGTCAGATTCAGATAAGCTTGATTGTTGATATTCTTCAGGCAGACAGTTTACTTTTCCTGTAAACTTGAGTGTCCATCTGGAGGGACGATCCAAATCCAATATGGTTTAATTGTGGGAATCCTTCCACTGATCCATGCTATGAATCCTCCTCCAGGTTGATTCCATCACGATTCTCAGAAATCGCCTCCACCTTCCGGTTAAGCTCGTAAAGCAGCTGATTTATTGAGGTCACGGCACAGATCAAACTCTCACTCTGACTCGGAAGGTTAGACATGGCAGTAATTGCAGCTGAAGTCTTCCTCAATTTCCGATAGAACAGTGCTCCACAGATGCCGAACAGTAAAGCTCCTGCCATCAAAAATCCAATTATGTAAACATCTTCGACATCCTCCACAGACAGGACTGACAGACACATGACCTTCCACTCGCCCCAGGAATCCATCACGTAACCCCCAGAGTGTGTCTGTGATGGGCAAGCTGGCTCCCCCGGACCTTGTCGCTTTGTAGAAAAATCTTGTCAATAGAGTTGATCGTCCATGATACCAAATCCATAATCACTTTGTGTTCGAGAGATGAGTGCCGAGGAACTGCAGACAAGACAAAGAGCCACGCAAGGTGAGAAAAAACGGCAGAGGAAAAGCAGAAGCTGCTGCTTGCGACCAGAGCAAGGCAAAAAATAAATAAATTCTTAAATCTTTCAGTCTGGTTTTAAACAACTACTGTACACAGCACTGAAACAGCTTTAGTTAGGGTTTGTAACGGCATTCTTTTAGCGGATGACTCTGGTCAGTCTGTGATCCTGGTACTCCTGGACCTTACGGCTGCTTTTGACTCCTTGTGGAGGTTAGAACACCGGGTTGGGATTACTAATGCAGCATTAGAGTGGTTCTGTTTGTTTCTGAGTGACAGGAGCCTCTCTGTTAATGTTGTTAATATGTTATCTGCTTCAGTGCCTCTTTCCTGCGGGGTTCCACAGGGCTTGACTCTTGGACCCCTTCTGTTTTCACTGTATCTGCTCCCTTTGGTGTCTGTCTTGAGGAAACATGGTCTTTCTTTCCACTGTTATGCTGATGATTGTCAGATTCATCTGCCCTTAAAACCCAACAGTTCCTGCTCCATTCACTCTCTGTTAAAATGTCTTGATGACATCAAGGTGCCTTCAAAAATTTCAAGTTTTAACGATGGAGTTGAACGTTTTGTAGTAAAATCAGTAAACTCCTCGATCTATAAAAGCTAAGTCTGGTCCTCTGGACATTCAAAAAACAAAACAAAACAAAGCACACAAAAATTTTTTTTTTTTTTGGAATGTCCAGACTGAGGACCATACTTAGCTTTTATAGATTTTTCTACCTGGATTATTGAGCATGCATCAGGGTAAACTCATCAATGTTCGGCTGCATTTGTATAAGTGTTATTAAGATCTGAAAACAGCAGTTCAGTCGTGGAAAGTCCAACTTCCTGTGACACGTTTAAACTCTGACTGAAGGTTCTGACGTCTGAGCTGGAGATCTAAACAGGCCTGGGTTCAACACTCGCTACAACTAAACACCACTCATGTCTACAGGGACACAGGGAACGTCATGAATCTTTTTTTTAACCAGTTTTGTCTCATCGTAGGACAGTCAGAGCGCAATGTTCCTGATCAAGATGCACATTTTGTTTTTTGTGGGGCGGTGGGCGGTGGGGGGGTTGAAAGTCAAAAAAGAACAGATATTTTCTAAATATCATAGACTTAAATATATATATATATTTCGGCTGCTCACTTCTTCAGGGGTCGGCTCGCCACAGCGAACTATCTCACACGAAGACCTGACGATGCCTTTCACACCGGACATCCTTCCTGACACAACCATAGACCACTGAGCTACCACATCCCTCTGTGTGGAGCAGGGAGCTGCCATCTAGGGTGCCCAGGGGAGCAGATGGTGGTGGTTGGGGGCCTTGCTCAGGGGCCCGAGGTGGGGGCAGGTGTGGGTGTTTCATCTATCCCACCCACATTTTGATATTGTCGTACGGGGAGTTGAACCGGCGACCTTCCGATCACGGGCTCACCTTCTCTAGACTCTGCACCACCACTCCCCCATGTATATGTGTGTGTGTGTGTTTAAATATATGCAGGAGTACCGGTAAGTGATCATTGTAACAGCTGAAGGTTGCTAGCCGAGCGTGTAAAGTATCGCAGCTGTTGTTTTGTCACTAAACAAACGTCGTCTCAGTCACACAGATTAAAAGTGTCATCGTGCATTGTGCTCACAAAAACACTGAGTTATAACTAAAGAGATCACATTGTGGTTCACATGAAGGACAGCGAGGACACGAGCTCTGCTGAAGAAGCTCAAAGACAAACATAGCTAAATGCTAGCTAAAAGCATGGCTTTGTACTACAGTTAGCATTAGCAGCATTAGCAAACAGCAGTGGAGCGTTAGCAGTTGTTCTAACAGACGCTGCAGAATATTTAGATGAGCAGAAGAAACATTTCAAAGAGAACGATGTTTCTGAACGATCAGAATGTTTATTTTATTATTATTATATTTTATTATTTTTATTATTACAGAAGACGTTTGATTATTTAAAAAACAAGTAAAATTCATTGATAAACAGAATATTTTGAGTAACAGTCAGTAGCCTATGGATTCAGAAAAAAAAATTCTACATCAATGGCTATCATGGACTTTGTGGAACAAATAACTACTGCTGTTGACCAAAAGCAAAATTGTCTAAGTGCTTTTGTTGATTTAAAGAAAGCTTTCGATACTATTGATCATGATATTCTCATTGACAAATTGAGTAAATACGGTATCAGAGGTCCAGCATTGCAGTGGGTATCTAGTTATTTGGAAAACAGAAAACAATTTGTGCAGATAAATGATGTAAGATCCGACCTTTGCAATAGTACATGTGGAGTCCCTCAGGGTTCTGTACTTGGACCAAAGCTGTTTATTCTATATGTAAATGACTTGGTAAAAGTGTCAAAGCTTCTTAGGTGTATACTGTTTGCTGATGATACCACTTTTTTTTGTTTGGGTAAAAATATTGAACAGATGTTTGAGTTGATGATGACAGAATTTGTTAAAATACAAAATTGGTTTAAACTAAATAAATTATCGTTGAATTTAGATAAAACTAAGTACATGATATTCAGTAAAAAAAGGAAACTGTTAATTCTATAAAATTATAAATAATTAATAATAATAATTGTAAAAAATTCTATAAATTATTACTGTTAATGTTCCGTTTGAGATTGATGGTGCTGAGATCTGTCGTGTTAATGAGGTGAAGTTTTTAGGTGTTGTTATTGATGATAAATTGACGTGGAAGCATCATATAACTTCTGTTAGGATAAAGATAGCTAAATATATTGCAGTATTATACAGAGTAAGGAACTTGTTGAATGACAAAGCTCTGTATTTGTTGTATAATACATTTATTGTTCCACACTTGATTTATTGTATTGTTGTTTGGGGTGAAGCTTGTAAAACATTTACGAATCCTATTTTTTTGCTACAAAAAAGAGCTGTTAGAATAATCACTGGAAAACATTATTGTCACCCTTCTAACACATTATTTGATCAACTGAAATTGTTGAAGTTTCAAGACTTGGTGGATCATAATATTTTATTAGTTATGTATAGAGCTCATAAAAATGAACTGCCTGAAAATATCCAAATGCATTTTGTTAAACGGCGGAGCTGTTATAATCTCAAGGGAATAGAAATATTTGTTAAACCAAAATATAGGACCAGTTTGAAGGGTTGGTCAACCTCAATTCAAGGGATTGGATTGTGGAATAGTTTGGAACCTGAAATAAAAAATGCAAAAACTGTTTACATTCAAGAAAATGATTAAAGCTGGACTATTGCAAAAATATAAATGATGTACTATGTTGCTTTGTGGTTCGATAGTTAGGTGAATTTTTTTTCTTTTTTCTTTTTTTTTATATCACTGTTTGATTTGATAGATTGTAGAGGGGGCAGATAATATAAGATTTTTTTTCTTCTTACAGCTACCCTTCATTTTATTTATGTGTTGTATAGACATACTTTGTTTAATGGTTTTGTGTTGTATTTTTTTTTTATGAATAAAATTTTGGGGGGGAACCCCCCCCAAAAAACTGTTAAATTATTTATTCCAATCATCAAAGTTCATGCACAATAATCAATAATAATTTGTTCCAAACTTCTTTGTTTAAATTGTCAAATCTTTTTATTTCAGGCGAGTTTCATCAGATTATGACTTTCGTTTTTTTCACGAGTTTTAAGTGTTTTTTAGAGAAACTAACGTCAGTTTTTGTTTCGCAGCAGGACGGATGTGGACTCACGGAGCTTGCAGAGCCAGCAGACCAGGATCCACAGGACCACCAGGTACGGTTCTTCGACGTGGTGCCACTTCCAAGTCACGATGGGCAGCGTGGTGAGCTCTGCTGCTCCGTGGCCCGAGCCGCTCCCCGTCTCGTTCACCGCGCTCGAGGTCTCAGCCGGCGCCACGTTGGCCAGACTCGGGCCTCCAGAGAACATCAGCAGAGCGCACAGAAGAAGAGCCGAAGCCGCCGCCATGTTGGGTCCGCAGGTTTGATTTCAGATGTCGGCGCTCTCAGATTCTCATCCCGCTCCCTCAGGTGTCTTTGGTCCTTACGTCCAGGTGTCCCCTGACCATGATGGTCCTCAGACTGCTCTGCTCCCAGTCCAGGATCCAGTTTTCTACGGCAGGTGAAGCTCTGCCCATTCCGCTGCTCCACCGTCTCCTCCCAGTGTTTACCACGTCCCTCCATTAGTCAAGGGATGCTGCAAAGATAAACAGAGACGGTGAGAGGGCAACAGGACGAGCTGCGTTGTACACATGAACCGTTACTTCCTGCAGGGACAGTCCAGAGTCTAAACCAGGACTTCGGTTTGACACCAGAACCAGAACCAGAGTCAGTTTGTGGTTTCAGAACTCCTTGTCACCAGCTCAGAGTTCAGTTTGCTGGAGGAACAGGTGAAGGGCTTTAGGGACAACCAGACCAGGGACCAGGTGTCAGGAGTTCAGGCTCCATCAGGCCATGAACGGTCTGAAACCTGTACGGTGGAGCAGTGGAGCAGCAAGGACGCCCTGGAAACATCTAAACACCAAAACAAGGAGTTCAGCGCACAAAGAACTGGTTCCTACCAGTCCACAACATGTCCCCCTGGAGAGGACACAACATGTCCCCCTGGAGAGGACACACCTGTCCAATACCAGCTGTAGGAGGTTGGGTCTTGACTTCAGACAGGAAGCTGCACCACCAGACAGGAAACTGCACCACCAAACAGGAAGCTGCACCACCAAACAGGAAGCTGCACCACCAGACAGGAAACTGCACCACCAGACAGGAAACTGCACCACCAAACAGGAAGCTGCACCACCAAACAGGAAACTGCACTACCAAACAGGAAACTGCACCACCAGACAGGAAACTGCACCACCAAACAGGAAACTGCACTACCAAACAGGAAACTGCACCACCAGACAGGAAGCTGCACCACCAGACAGGAAACTGCACCACCAAACAGGAAACTGCACCACCAGACAGGAAACTGCACCATCAGACAGGAAACTGCACTACCAAACAGGAAACTGCACTACCAAACAGGAAACTGCACTACCAAACAGGAAACTGCACCACCAAACAGGAAACTGCACCATCAGACAGGAAACTGCACTACCAAACAGGAAACTGCACTACCAAACAGGAAACTGCACCATCAGACAGGAAACTGCACTACCAAACAGGAAACTGCACCATCAGACAGGAAACTGCACTACCAAACAGGAAACTGCACTACCAGACAGGAAACTGCACTACCAAATAGGAAACTGCACTACCAAACAGGAAACTGCACCACCAAACCGGAAACTGCACCACCAAACAGGAAACTACAAGACCAGACATGAAGCTGCACCACCAGACAGAAAGCTGCACCACCAAACAGGAAACTGCACTACCAAACAGGAAACTGCACTACCAAACAGGAAACTGCACTACCAAACAGGAAACTGCACTACCAAACAGGAAACTGCACCACCAAACAGGAAACTGCACTACCAAACAGGAAACTGCACCACCAGACAGGAAACTGCACCACCAAACAGGAAACTGCACTACCAAACAGGAAACTGCACTACCAAACAGGAAACTGCACTACCAAACAGGAAACTGCACCACCAAACAGGAAACTGCACTACCAAACAGGAAGCTGCACCACCAGACAGGAAACTGCACCATCAGACAGGAAACTGCACTACCAAACAGGAAACTGCACTACCAAACAGGAAACTGCACTACCAAACAGGAAACTGCACTACCAAACAGGAAACTGCACTACCAAACAGGAAACTGCACTACCAAACAGGAAACTGCACCACCAGATAGGAAACTGCACGACCAGACAGGAAACTGCACCACCAGACAGGAAACTGCACCACCAAACAGGAAACTGCACCACCAGACAGGAAGCTGCACCACCAGACAGGAAACTGCACCACCAAACAGGAAACTGCACCACCAGACAGGAAGCTGCACCACCAGACAGGAAACTGCACCACCAAACAGGAAACTGCACCACCAGACAGGAAACTGCACCACCAGACAGGAAACTGCACCACCAGACAGGAAGCTGCACCACCAGACAGGAAACTGCACCACCAGACAGGAAGCTGCACCACCAGACAGGAAACTGCACCACCAGACAGGAAACTGCACCACCAGACAGGAAACTGCACCACCAGACAGGAAACTGCACCACCAGACAGGAAACTGCACCACCAGACAGGAAACTGCACCACCAGACAGGAAACTGCACCACCAGACAGGAAACTGCACCACCAGACAGGAAACTGCACCACCAGACAGGAAACTGCACCACCAGACAGGAAACTGCACCACCAGACAGGAAACTGCACCACCAGACAGGAAACTGCACCACCAGACAGGAAACTGCACCACCAGACAGGAAACTGCACCACCAGACAGGAAACTGCACCACCAGACAGGAAACTGCACCACCAGACAGGAAACTGCACCACCAGACAGGAAACTGCACCACCAGACAGGAAACTGCACCACCAGACAGGAAACTGCACCACCAGACAGGAAACTGCACCACCAGACAGGAAACTGCACCACCAGACAGGAAACTGCACCACCAGACAGGAAACTGCACCACCAGACAGGAAACTGCACCACCAGACAGGAAACTGCACCACCAGACAGGAAACTGCACCACCAGACAGGAAACTGCACCACCAGACAGGAAACTGCACCACCAGACAGGAAACTGCACCACCAGACAGGAAACTGCACCACCAGACAGGAAACTGCACCACCAGACAGGAAACTGCACCACCAGACAGGAAACTGCACCACCAGACAGGAAACTGCACCACCAGACAGGAAACTGCACCACCAGACAGGAAACTGCACCACCAGACAGGAAACTGCACCACCAGACAGGAAACTGCACCACCAGACAGGAAACTGCACCACCAGACAGGAAACTGCACCACCAGACAGGAAACTGCACCACCAGACAGGAAACTGCACCACCAGACAGGAAACTGCACCACCAGACAGGAAACTGCACCACCAGACAGGAAACTGCACCACCAGACAGGAAACTGCACCACCAGACAGGAAACTGCACCACCAGACAGGAAACTGCACCACCAGACAGGAAACTGCACCACCAGACAGGAAACTGCACCACCAGACAGGAAACTGCACCACCAGACAGGAAACTGCACCACCAGACAGGAAACTGCACCACCAGACAGGAAACTGCACCACCAGACAGGAAACTGCACCACCAGACAGGAAACTGCACCACCAGACAGGAAACTGCACCACCAGACAGGAAGCTGCACCACCAGACAGGAAGCTGCACCACCAGACAGGAAACTGCACCATCAGACAGGAAACTGCACTACCAAACAGGAAACTGCACTACCAAACAGGAAACTGCACTACCAAACAGGAAACTGCAC
This sequence comes from Garcialebias charrua, assembly GCA_038048925.1. Taxonomy (NCBI): domain Eukaryota; kingdom Metazoa; phylum Chordata; class Actinopteri; order Cyprinodontiformes; family Rivulidae; genus Garcialebias; species Garcialebias charrua. Next base: position 11,360 of record JBBPBX010086794.1, read on the forward strand.
TACCAAACAGGAAACTGCACCACCAAACAGGAAACTGCACCATCAGACAGGAAACTGCACTACCAAACAGGAAACTGCACTACCAAACAGGAAACTGCACTACCAAACAGGAAACTGCACCATCAGACAGGAAACTGCACTACCAAACAGGAAACTGCACCATCAGACAGGAAACTGCACTACCAAACAGGAAACTGCACTACCAGACAGGAAACTGCACTACCAAACAGGAAACTGCACCACCAAACAGGAAACTGCACCACCAGACAGGAAACTACAAGACCAGACATGAAGCTGCACCACCAAACAGGAAACTGCACTACCAAACAGGAAACTGCACTACCAAACAGGAAACTGCACTACCAAACAGGAAACTGCACTACCAAACAGGAAACTGCACTACCAAACAGGAAACTGCACTACCAAACAGGAAACTGCACCACCAAACAGGAAACTGCACCACCAGACAGGAAACTGCACCACCAAACAGGAAACTGCACTACCAAACAGGAAACTGCACTACCAAACAGGAAACTGCACCACCAGACAGGAAGCTGCACCACCAGACAGGAAGCTGCACCACCAGACAGGAAGCTGCACCACCAGACAGGAAGCTGCACCACCAAACAGGAAACTGCACCACCAGACAGGAAACTGCACCACCAGACAGGAAGCTGCACCACCAGACAGGAAACTGCACCACCAAACCAAACTGCGCTCACATTTTATTTAAAAAACACGTTGACAAACATCTGAAGTTTCATTTCATTTTAATAAAATTGAGTTAAATCAGGAGTTAAATCAGGAGTTAACATCGTTCAACACAAACGAGGTCCAGTCACAACTCAAAGACTGAAAAGATCAAACTGATGGATCTCAGTGACCAAGCTAACTGTGGTTAGCATCCATCCATCCATCCATCCATCATCATCCATCCATCATTCATCATCCATCCATCCATCCATCCATCATCCATCATCATCCTCATCCATTCATCATCCATCCATCATCCATCCATCATCATCATCCATCATCATCATCCATCATCATCATCCATCCATCATTCATCATCCATTCATCATCCATCCATCATCCATCCATCATCATCATCCATCCATCATCCATCCATCCATCATCATCATCCATTCATCATCCATCATCATCATCCATCCATCATTCATCATCCATTCATCATCATCATCATCCATTCATCATCCATCCATCATCATCCATCCATCATTCATCATCTATCCATCACCCATCTATCATCCATCCATCCATCTCCATCATCCATCTATCATCCATCCACCCATCATTCTTCATCCATCTATCATCCATCTTCATGTTCATGGTAAAAACCAATGCAGACATGTTCCTGTTTTTATCATTGTACATATCACTTTATTTTGTAGCAGTTTTTAATATTATTTTCTTCCATTTATTTTTGTTTTCAATTTATTTGCTTTTATGTGATTGTCTATTGTTTTCATCACTCTTTGTTAAAATCAGGTCTCTCTTGTCGGCCGCCACTCACGGGGCGGCCGTGGTGTAGTGGTAATGGCAGTCGTCCCCCGATCGGAAGGTTGGAGGTTCGAATCCTGGTTCCTCACACCATGTGTCGTTATGTCCCTGGGCAAGACACTTAACCCCGAGTTGCTCCCGGTAGGACTGGAAGGCGCCTTGCATGGCAGTCGCCGCTACCGGTGTATGAATGTGTGTATGAATGGGTGGATGGTTGGTATTGTAAAGCGCTTTGGGGCTCCTCACAGGGGGCTGGAAAGCGCTATATAAATAAGCTCCATTTACCATTTGTAGTAAAAGAGTCCTCGAGGCTAAATGAGACTAACCTGTAGAAATGAAGGTTGAATGGAAAAACTTCTATCACTCGTTCATTCCACCTTCAGGCTCATCCATCAGTCAGCCAGTTGTGTGTCATGTATAATCTTGTTGTATTTTCATTATTGTAAAATGAGAATAAACTTAATAAAAATAATTTTAAAAATCTTATTTTGAAAAACCACAATGGAGCGAGCCTGCGAAAAATGAATTGTGAAGTATCGAGGGACTACTGTACATGATTCCCTCTCCTGCATTCTGGTCGGGTTGTTTAGTAAGTAAGTAAGTAAGTAAAGTTTATTTATATAGCACTTTTCGCAGATAAAATCACAAAGTGCTGTACAACATATAAATAAAAAATTAAAATAAACAGAAGAATTACTGTATTAAAATCTGATTAATCAAAACAATAAGAACAGCTGATAAAAACAAGAACAATTGATAAAAACACTCAATAAAAACATTTATCTAAAAGCTTGTCTGAATAAAAGTGTCTTGAGCTGGGTTTTAAAGGAATCAATAGAGGTGGTCACACGAAGAGACAGGGGCAGGGCATTCCACAGCCGGGGGGCTACGGCCTGAAAGGAAAGGTCACCCCGAGTTTTAAACCGGGTCTTAGGGACCTGTAGAAGGTTCAGTGCTGAAGAACGAAGGGTGCGGGCTGGAGAATAGGGGATCAGCATTTCTGTGATGTATTGGGGGGCCTGTCCATTTAACGCTCTAAAAGTTAATACCAAAATTTTAAAATGAATTCTAAATTTAACAGGGAGCCAATGTAGATCATATAAAACCGGTGTGATGTGAGACCTTCTATTTGTTCCTGTTAAAAGCCTCGCAGCAGCGTTCTGGACCAACTGGACACGAGCGACAGCAGACTTATTAAAACAAGTAAAAAGTGAATTGCAGTAATCTAAACGAGAAGAGATAAAAACATGAATAATCATCTCCAGGTCAGATTTAGATAACATTGCCCTCAGTTTAGAAATGTTCCTCAGATGATAAAAGCAGTTTCTGACCAGAAGCTTTGAATGTTTGTCCAAAGACATTGACTGGTCGAACTGAACACCAAGGTTTCTGAGGCTCGGCTGAGAAGAGGAGCCCAGAGAACCGAGGTGTTGCTTGATTAGAGGAACTTTCTGTTCAGGGGCAATGATCAGGGTTTCAGTCTTGGCAGAATTTAACTGAAGGCAGTTGTTGGCTAACCACACCTTAATCTGGGACACGCAGTTTACTAATTCATCTAACTTGTGTAATTCTGAGTCATTGAAGGAGCAGTAGAGTTGAATGTCGTCAGCATAGAAATGGTAAGAGACATTTCTGAAGCTATTTATAATCTTTGCAAGTGGTGTGGTGTTTAACGTCTACGTTTACCTCCAGATGTAAACACTTGATTCAATAACTATATTAGAGAGCAACAAGAAGCAGCCTGACCAACAGCTCTCCCTGTGTGAACAGAGCACGCTCCGCTTCTCTCAAGCATTGCCCCTTCATCTCCCCGTGACGAACACTGCCAGAACTAACATAATGCTAACAGAGAACTAACGTAATGCTAACAGAGAACTAACGTAATGCTAACAGAGAACTAACGTAATGCTAACAGAGAACTAACGTAATGCTAACAGAGAACTAACGT
>JBBPBX010086795.1:0-14828 GCA_038048925.1 Garcialebias charrua
ACATTCTGGATTCTAAAATTTACTGGACCTTTTAACAATTACAAAGCTCACCGGAGAGAAGCCGCCGTTTAATAATAGTTCTTTACTCCAACCTCTCCAGTCCCCGGCAGCTAAGGTGGAAAGACGAGTAAAGTGAGAACAGGGCAGAGACTATTAGATGAAGGCGGTGAACGTCCAGTTGAATTCTCTCATCAATAAGCCTTAAGTCGGAGCTGATCCCAGCAGTCACAGGTAATACCCAGACTCAGGGACTAGTTCGAAAGACCCTCTTGGAAGGTAGGCTTCAGTAAGAACCTGTTGCGATCCACGTGGCTAGCTTACTGACCCACAGAGCAATACAATATATATATATATATATATGTATATATATATGTATATATGTATATATATATATATGTATATATATATATATATATATATATATATATACACCCAACCCCCGATTTACGAACGATTTAGGGACCTAAGAACGGTTCGCAGGTCGATCGGTTCGCAGGTGGGGGGTGAAAATTATTAAAAAAAAAATATTCATTCATTCAACCTTTATTTATCATGCTAACGGAGCGTGCGCACATTTAATCATGTACAGTAGTGTACTGTAATGTTAAACATTGCTATTCACATTTACAGAATAAATAAAAATATATTTCTTTATTGAACAAGTCTCTGAAGGACAGACCTGTGACCTGTTCACCTGTGACCTGTTCACCTGTGACCTGTTCACCTGTGACCTGTTCACCTGTGACCTGTTCACCTGTGACCTGTTCACCTGTGACCTGTTCACTGTTCAAGGTCCGAACCTGTAGATCCAACAGTTCTGACATCTGAAGGAGGCGAGTCCGGTTCTGTTCTTTGTTGAACGTTAAAGACTGAACTCGTGGTTTTTATAAAGACGAGTTTCCAACCAAACTTCAGAATTCATCAGCACCACCTGACGCAGGTGTTCTGACGGGCCAGCAGGTGGAACTTTGTTCTGAAACGACCTGTTTCTCTCGGGCTGTTGTTCTAAAAATGTCTGGTTTTCTGGGTTTCAGCCGACCAGCGAGGAGGACCTCTGTCCGATCTGCTACGCTCACTCCATCTCTGCCGTCTTCAGGCCCTGCTCACACAAATCCTGCAAGTGAGTCCACTCAGAATCACAAACAGAACCTCCCAGGACAGAACCCCACACTGTTTCTTTCATGTTAAGAGCATCTCAGAACCACAGCTATTTTTTATTTATTTATAAAATTTGTTCATTTAAAGAAAAATCACAATACAAAACAATCCCATAAACGATAACGTACAAAATAGCTGATGATTCTTTAGAGAAAGTTAATGTTCAGAGAATTACAGATTGAATAGTTCCATCTGATTTAAGAAGTTCTCAGGTAAGAAAACACACCTGTTTGATGAAAAGTGATGGATCAAGCCCAGAGTGACCCACTTCCTGTTGACCTGGTTCTGATGGTTGTGTTCTCTGTTCAGAGCCTGCATCAACCAACATCTGATGAACAACAAGGACTGTTTCTTCTGCAAGGCCACCATCACCGGGGTGGAGGACTACAGCAAGCCCACCTCCTAACACACACCTGGCACACGCCTGGCACATGACGCACACCTGACACATGACACACACCTGGCACATGACACACACATGACACATGACACACACATGACACACACCTTGCACATGACACACACATGACACACACCTGGCACATGACACACACTTGACACATGACACACACATGACACACACCTGGCACATGACACACACATGACACACACCTGGCACATGACACACACATGACAAACACCTGACACACGGCACACACCTGACACTTGACACACACCTGACACATGACACACACCTGACACATGACAAACACCTGACACATGACACACACATGACACATGACACACACCTGACACATGACAAACACCTGACACATGATACACACATGACACATGACACACACCTGACACATGACAAACACCTGACACATGATACACACATGACACACACCTGACACATGACAAACACCTGACACATGATACACACATAACACACACCTGACACATGATACACACATAACACACACCTGACACATGACAAACACCTGACACATGATACACACATAACACACACCTGACACATGACAAACACCTGACACATGATACACACATAACACACACCTGACACATGACAAACACCTGACACATGATACACACATAACACACACCTGACACATGACAAACACCTGACACATGATACACACATAACACACACCTGACACATGACAAACACCTGACACATGATACACACATACACACACCTGACACATGACAAACACCTGACACATGATACACACAAACACACACCTGACACATGACAAACACCTGACACATGATACACACATGACACACACCTGACACATGACACACACCTGACACATGACACACACCTGACAGATACACACATGACACACACCTGACACATGACACACACCTGACACATGATACACACATGACACACACCTGACACATGACACACACCTGACACATGACACACACCTGACACATGACACACACCTGACACATGACACACACCTGACACTTGACACACACCTGACACATGACACACACCTGACACATGACACACACCTGACACATGACACACACCTGACACATGACACACACCTGACACATGACACACACCTGACACATGACACACACCTGACACATGACACACACCTGACACATGACACACAGACACACACCTGACACATGACACACACATGACACACACCTGACACATGACACACACCTGACACATGACACACACCTGACACATGACACACACCTGACACATGACACACACCTGACACTTGACACACACCTGACACATGACACACACCTGACACATGATACACACATGACACACACCTGACACATGACACACACCTGACACATGATACACACATGACACACACCTGACACATGACACACCTGACACATGACACACACCTGACACATGACACACACCTGACACTTGACACACACCTGACACTTGACACACACCTGACACATGACACACACCTGACACATGACACACACCTGACACTTGACACACACCTGACACATGACACACACCTGACACATGATACACACATGACACACACCTGACACATGACACACACCTGACACATGACACACACCTGACACATGACACACACCTGACACATGACACACACCTGACACATGACACACACCTGACACATGACACACACCTGACACATGACACACACCTGACACATGACACACACCTGACACATGACACACACCTGACACATGATACACACATGACACACACCTGACACATGATACACACATGACACACACCTGACACATGACACACACCTGACACATGACACACACCTGACACATGACACACACCTGACACATGATGCACACCCGACACATGACACACACCTGACACATGATACACTGACGCACACCTGATACCTGACACATGACACACACGTGACACATGACGCACACTTGACACATGACGCACACTTGATGCACACCTGACACATGACGGCACACCTGTCACATGACGCACACCTGACACATGATACACATGACACACACCTGACACATGACACACACCTGACACATGACACACACCTGACACATGACACACACCTGACACATGACACACACCTGACACATCACGCACACCTGACACATGATACACCGACACACACCTGACACATGACACACAACTGACACATGACACACACCTGGCACATGACGCACACCTGACACATGACACACACCTGACACGCCTGAATGTGGACAGACACCTGAAGCAGACCTGAGTCCTGCCTGAACGCACCTGTTCACATGTTAGAAAGAAAAATTAATAAATATTAAGTAGAAACAATTTATTTTACTTCTCTCTTTATTGAACTCAAAAAGTTTCTCTTGACCGTCATGAATGTTTTATTTTGAAAGTACACTGAACTTCCTGTCACTTCAGCCCACACTCACAGAGTCCAGGTGTGTGCTCTGACTCTGCAGGCGTCTTTGGTTACACCTGGTCTGGGTCTCAGGTACAAAGACTCGCAGGGTTTCCTCCTGAAACACCATGTTTGATTAAATCAGAAACTAATCCAGATGTGTGAAACAGGAAGTCAGGGTCAGTGGGGTTAAAACACCCCCCCTCCCCCCCAAGACCTGATGACCCTCAGACCTGATGACCCTCAGACCTGATGACCCTCAGACCTGATGACCCTCAGACCTGATGACCCTCAGCAGTTCCCGACCAGCTGAACATGATGTAGATCCTGAGCTTCATCATTCACGGTGCCAGTTTATAATAAATGGACTCTTCCTCATCATAAGATGACTTTAAATTATAACGAGAAAGTTATTATAAATTATGAGTTATTATAAGTTATTACAAGTTATTACAAGTTATTAGGTGATGACAGCTTTGGTTTGACTAGTTCCAGCTCTGTGTGGTTTCAGTCCAACAAACTGACACCGGGCCCAGTGGACCGAGTTCATAGAGTGAGACAGAAATAACTACTGGGTGATGGAGAGGAGGAGGAGAAGGAGGAGGAGGAGGAGGACGGCTGAAGGACACGGAAGGAGCCAAGTTTATTTATGGCAGAACTGGAGCCTCTGATCGATGGAGGGGCAGAACATGACCCGTCCTTGCACACGACCTGCTGTGTGTGTGTGTGTGTGTGTGTGTGTGAGGCTGAGACCCTGTTGTCTCCTGCAGAAGAAAGAAACAGTCAATAAAATGGATACAACAGATAAAAGACATTAATCAACGTATCAGAAACTCAAACAGAAGCTGCACTAACTTAATGAGATTCAGAAACCGGAACGAGCGTTTGTGGATGGGATCTCCGATTCTTTCATTAACAATTTAAATTTCTTGAGAGAAACAACTTCTCAAAGTTTTAGAGGTCCTCACAGAATTATCATTTAAAAATGTGTGAGTGTTTTAAAATGCTGGTGTGGATTCAGAGTCATCCAGGACACGATCAATCCAAGAAAAGTTGCAAATATGGTCAAATCTAACAGCTACAGATTTCAATTTTCTAAAACCTTCAGTCCAGCGTTCAGCCTGATTCCCAAAACTCTGAGCTACTGTGATGACCATCAGGAGGGAGGGGAGGGGGACAAAGACCCTAATTACCCTCAGGAGGGAGAAGAAGGAGACAAAGACTGCTTTGGATGAATAAAAAGGATCTAGATGAACAAAACTGGAATGAAGTGTATGTTTATGATGTGAACAGATCATATGATGAGTTTATGAATATCTTAGAAGCTCTGTATGAAAAAAATTGTGTGCAAAAAATTATACAAAGAGAAATATTGTTGATCAACCATGGATGACAAAAGGGTTAAGAAATGCTTGTAAAAAATAATTATTTGTAATTGAGAACACAAGAGGCAGAAGAGAAACATAAGAAGTGTAAGAGATATAATACTTAAACGTGTCATCAATATGTACGGGATATAATACTTGTCAGTTTGCTGACCAGTACAATATTCCAGAAGAAATTGGAGCAGATTTGATCCGACCCAAATTCATTCGCGAGTTCACTCTTTTTCCGAATTAAATTGCTTTAATGTGACTAGACAAAATGTAATTTCACGAGAGACTTCAACTTATGTTGATCCACCAAAAGATGAACCTTTTATTGAGACAATCATAAAAGTACATTAAACATTTGTATCGAGATTAGCTCTGATTTAATAACTACTGTAGACAAGAATTCAAATTGACAACAAACAGACAAGTTAAAGTCTAACTTCCTGTTGGCACATTTACTTAAAAGATTAATGGCTTACAAAAATTAAGAATAAGGAGGAAGGAGTGGAAATGAAAGCTAAGTTTAACAGGTTAATTATTTTGAAATGCGACAGGGTGACACTTTTCCCAAACAAGTCTGGCTGGACTCCTCGCACGTTCAGCAGACAATCAACGACTCTTTACCTGGTGACGATACGTCTCTGGAGATAAGAGCTGAGAAGTTTTGTGGACACTTAACGGACTGTGTTGTCCAGTTGATGTCCAGTTGAAACTTCCGCGCCTGTATAACTGATTCAACGAGCGTGAAGTGCGCCTTTCCTCGGCAGGAACAAGGCCAACGTCCTGACTGGTTTTCAAAATAAAACTTTCAGAAAACATTCTTTCAGAACCGATGAGTGAGTTACAGCTGAGCTGTGCTGTAACTCTGGTTGAGAAACGTAGGTCTAATTGACAAAATGACCACAACGTTCAACCATTTTCCAGAGGAGAACCAGTTGGTAGTTTAGTTCTCCCTTTCACTCTAACGAGTCTACAGGAAGTAAGACTTTATATGGAGGGCGGAGTCTGCCCACTTCCTGAATGGTTATTGGCTGTTTTAACAAAATAAAAGGAGGGAATTTTCAGTTCCCATAGTCAGAAGATCTCTGAAGGACAACGTATTGTTTAGGCCCGTGGCCAGATGGAGCTTGTTCGTACAGAGAATATTATGGCTAATTTACAGACAAAGCAGAGAAGGAAGTTAACAGTTTTACCCTGAACTGTGCCATAATATATTAAAGCATCTTGTACTGCAGAATAAACCAGCAGAAGGGTCAAACTCATGCAAGTACCAGATCATCATTAAATGACAAAAATATACTGTTGATCAATTCTGAATTAACACAAATTAAAAGAAAGTCTTTCTGATTGATTTGTGTTTCTTAATTCAAAACAATTGTAACAAAATAGTGTCCACTTGTCTCCTTCAGAGCTCAAGAAAAGTGTAACACTCAGAGTTTCAGAGAGACGTGAAGAGGTTTACATCCAGTAACGGACATGAAATGGAGATTCTGCAGCAACAGAGGATTTTATAAGGACTCATGCTGCAGAGCATTTAAAACATGCAAAGGAGGACATGGGCTCACACTGGACAATTAACACAACTGAGAGCTGCTGCCTCTCAGCGAGCAGGTCCCCGGTTCAAATCCCGGTCCGGGGGCCTTTCTGGGTGAAGTTTGCATGTTCTCTCCGTGCATGCATGGGTTTTCTCCGGGTGCTCCAGTTTCCTCCAACAGTCCAAAAACATGCATGTTAGACTGATGGTGACTCTATGACCCTGGGTGTGAGTGAGACAGGTCTCTCTTGTAAATGAGTCCCTGTGGCTCAACGAGGTTAGCCTGTATAAATAAAGGTTGAATGAATGAATGAATGAGAGTGCTGTATCACTACAGAAGTATAAAAATAAATTAGTAGGGATTATAAGAAAACATAAGAAGGAAAATGGAGCTTACTTATATAGCGCTTTCCAGCCCCCTATGAGGGGCCCCAAAGCACTTCACAGTACCAGCCATCCACCCATTCATACACACATTACACCGGTAGCGGTAAGCTGCCTTGCAAGGTGCTGCCAGTCCTACCGGGAGCAACTTGCGGTTAAGTGTCTTGCCCAGGGACACAACGAGGTATGCAGTGACCGGGGATTGAACCCCGGACCTTTCGGTCCTGAGCCGGCTGCCCTGCCTACACCATCTCTGCCCCATTATTAATATTATAGTGATTTATTAAATAAAAGTAATGGTGATATGAAAGCAACATGGCGTCTAATGAATAGTGTTTTGAAGAATCATAAAGTAAAAACTGGTATTTCACAACATTTTGTGAAGGACAACGATGAAATCCATGATGAGAATGAAATTGTAAATGGATTTAATCAATATTTTGTGAATGTTGGATCAAGCCTTGCAGCTAAGATACCAAAAGTAGATAATAATGTGATCCATTCAATTAAGGTTGTGCAAATAGTATTTTTCTAAATGGAACTGACAAAGAAGAAATAATGAATGTAAAAAATCTTACAGACAAGAGATCAAAAGACTGGGTGGACATGGATATGATGTTTGTAAAGGACATAATGAGCCATGTTATTGAGCCGTTTACATATATATGTAATTTATCATTTTCAACAGGAATATTTCCAGATAATATGAAAGTAGCTAAGGTAGTTCCTCTTTTTAAAAATGGTGATAAATGTGTGTTCAACAATTATAGACCTATATCCTTGTTACCACAGTTTTCAAAAATTCTTGAAAAACTATTTGTGAACAGACTAGATCAATTTATAGATAAACAAAATATTCTAAGCAACAGTCAGTATGGGTTTAGAGCAAAAAACTACATCAATGGCTCTCATGGAATTAATGGAACAAATAACTACTGCTGTCGATCAAAAACAATATTGTATCAGTATTTTTGTTGATTTAAAAAAAGCATTCGATACTATTGATCACACCATTCTCCTTGAAAATTTGAACAAATATGTTATTAGAGGACCAGCATTACATTGGGTATCTAGCTATTTGAAATATAGGAAACAATTTGTACAAATAAATGATGTTAGATCTGACCTCTGCGATATCACATGTGGAGTTCCTCAAGGCTCTGTACTTGGACCAAAGCTATTTATTTTACATGTGAATGACTTGGTAAATGTGTCAGGACTCCTTAAATGTGTACTTTTTGCAGATAATAGCACATTTGTTTTGTTTGGGTAAAGATAAGAACAGCTGTAGGAGTTGATGAAGACAGAATTTGTCAAAATACAAACTTAGTTTAAACTCAATAAATTATCATTAAATCTAGATAAAACTAATTACAGTACATGATATTCAGTAATAAAAAGAAAACTGTTGATGTTCCATTTAAAATTGAGGGTGTTGAGATTTGAAGAGTGAGTGAGGTGAAGTTTTTGGGTGTTATCATTGATGACAAACTGACATGGAAACAACACATAAATTCTGTAAGAATAAAAATAGCTAAATCTATTGCAGTACTGTACAAAGTCAGAGACTTATTAAATGATAAAGCTCTGTATTTGTTGTATAACACAATCATTGTTCCACACTTAATATATTGTATTGATGTTTGGGGGAAAGCGTGTAAAACAATCACAAAGCCTATTTTTGTATTACAGAAAAGAGCTGTAAGAATTATCACTAGAAAACATTACTGTCATCCATCCAGTACATTATTTTATCAACTGAAATTATTGAAGTTCCATGATTTGGTAGATTATAATATTTTATCAGTTTTGTATAGGGCTCAGAATAACGCATTACCTTTAAATATCCAAATACATTTTGTTAAAAGACAAAGTTGTTATAATCTTAAGGGAACAGAGATATTTGTAAAACCAAAATACAGAACCAGTTTAAAGGGACGGTCTACCTCAATCCAGGGAATTGGATTATGGAATGGTTTGGAGAGTGATGTTAAAAATGCCAAGTCAATGTGTACATTTAAGAAAATGATCAAAACTGAATTGTTAAAAAAAAAAGAAGTAACGTAATGTGTATTGGATTATACAAAGTACAGGTGGTCCCCGAGTTACGACGCAGTTCCGTTCCTACGCCCGTTCGTAACTCGAAAATTGACGTAAGTCGGAAAATACGTCCAAACGGCACCTCATACGTACAGTACTTTATTTTACCAAGCACTTAGCCTATCCTAACACATTACCCTACATAATTATCAAAAAACACATACATTCTGAGACATAATGAAGGGAAAAAAGAGTTAATGGCCTACTGGTATGCTGGTGAAGCCGTTCCTCCGCCTGTTAGCATGTTAGCTCGGTGTCCCTCCAACATCTGAGGCTAGTTCGCGTGGTCCAGACTGTTTACAGCAAGGTCTGTTAGCATGTTAGCTCTTGCTCCTCCGGTCCAGCTCCGCTGTTTCTGCCGTCTGGTGACAAAAACCGCCCTACTAACCTCCTCTGCTCCGGTCTGCGTGTCCAAACAATGCAATGAGGTCTCCTGGTAATTTTCCACTGACTGCGTCAAGCTACTCTCCCCTCTCCCTCCTGTAAACCTCCTGTAAATTTCCGCTGTCCTCGGTGAGTTTCGGTACCGTATTTTCTGGTGTAAAGGCGCATAAACCGCGTAACTCGAACAATGCTTTTCAATGGGAGGGCGTTCGTAACCGCGAAACGTCGTAAGTCGAGGACTACCTGTAGTTAGAAAAATGAGAGTTATTCATTTTATTCAGTTACTGAAGATATTATTGTTTGAACTGATTGTTTGAAAAAAGGGGCAGCTATAATAAGATTTTTTTCTTCTTTCTGCTACTTTCATTTTATATTTTGTATGTTTATGGGATTGTTTTGTGTTGTATTTTAAAATGAACAAATTTTATAAATAAAAAATAAATAAATGTCCCTCAGGAGAGGAGGTGAGGGAGACAAAGACCCTGGTGACCCTCAGGAGGAGGGGTGTCCAGTTTTAATCCAATCTGCAGGTGAATCCAGGTACCTGGCCGCGACGCCTCTCTTCTAGTCGTATAAAGTTTGGAACTCTGGAGACATTTGTTGAAATGTGAAATCTTCCTGGATTTGAAGTGAAACGTGTCCAGCTACAGAATTAAAATCTGGTTATTTTGTTGTTTTGAACGTTTTCCCTTGTTTTCTTTCGTCTCCCCCCTCCACCCACACCCACGGAGGCCGTATTTGTAACTTCACCCAGGACACATCGAGGCCCCTCTGGATCATTTTATTTACCGGTACCCTTTATGATTCTTTGAGTTTCCAGCAGAGGGCATCACTTCATATACAGTAACTCAATCATTTCTGTTTCTTTTTGTAACGATTTGTAGATAAAATATGTTGTGTCTAAATTTTACATAAATTAAAGGCCTTCAAAACCAATAGATCCAATGGTTCTGCTGACGGTCACGTTAGGAACCGGGACAGAACCGTTCAGTGTTGTGGGTCAGTGACAGCAGGAAACTCCTGAAGCAGAGTTTAAAGTTTTTAAAACAAAAGTTTTCTCAGGCCGGTTCAGAGTCATATGTGGGTTTGACCTTTGACCTTTAAACCATTCCACTGTTGTTAAAAGAGGTCCAACAGAACAGCAGCTGACTCCTCATACAGAACCAGACAGTGGTCCAACGGGTCAGAACGGTCTGAGCACTGACTGAAGGTGATGCTTTAGGAAACCGTTTGGCACATTTCAGAGGAAGAAACCAAAATCCATTTTAGAGCCAGAAACCAGAACCGCTCCAACCGTCATGTATACGAAACAGGTTCCTGATTAATTTAATTAGGGTTCTTCTGGAGGTACACAAAACATTTAGTTGCACCTGTATTTGAGAAACTAAATTAATCTGAAAATGAAAGTTTTGAATATAAAATGTTTAAACACTTTCATTAAAATGAAATCCTGGTGATCTACTGCCTCCTGATGGTCACAGTTTTATCCACGATCAAACTGGTCATCCTGCCAGAATCCTCTGATCCTGGATCTGTTTCTGGGTCTGGGTTCCAACAGAATCCAGACATGACACAAACTGTTTCACCCGAACGCCAAAGTCTGTTTTAGGTTTCTGCTGTTTTTATTTCCAACAGGCTGAAGAAGTGGAGCAGAACTTCCCTCCTGACCTAAAATGATTTTATACGTCTACCTTATAATGTTTTGCTAGTTTTTTGATGCTTTGTTAAAAATAAAAAAAAAATCTTTTCTTTTTTTCTCTCTTTTGTTTTCTATTGTTTATTGTTTGTTTGTTTATTGTTTAATGAAATTCTATCACTGCTGTTCATTGTTCTTTAGTTTTAGCAGGTCGCTTTCGTAAATGAGCCCATGAGATTCAAAAGATTTACCTGACTAAATAAAGGTTGAATGAATGACCTCAGACACATGTGATCAGGTAGTGGAGATCTGTCTCCCCCTGCTGACTAAAATATGAATTACAACCAGCACCAACGTTTTGCTCTGAAAGAGATTTTAACAACAACAAAAAAACTTTCTGCAGAAAAGTAGAAGGTTCTGATCCGTCCATCAAGCTTAGTCTAAACAGTAACACGGACTTTTAAAATGTAATTTAACCTGACAATAAAAACTGTGATGCACAAAAACATTTCTGACAAATATTCTGAAATGATGCTCATTATCTGAACCCATAAAACATGTTAACCTGTATGAAACTATAAAACACTTCCAAAACATCACGGCAAAGGTCCAAACTGAGGTTCTTATTGAGGTTCTGACTAACGTTCGAGATTCAAACAGAAGTTCTAATGGAGGTTTAATTTGGATTACAGGAACGGCTCTAAAATGGTTTAAATCATATTTATTTTATAGATTCCAGTTTGTAAATGTAAATAATTAATGTGATCAGGTAGTGGAGAGCATGCATCAGATAATTAATCTTCTTCATACACGAAAGTATTTTAGACAATTTTAGATGAACATAGGAGAAGACAAACAAATATTTCTCACAAACATCCACAAAAAAATCGGTCTGATGAACAAACACACTGAATCAATATGATGTACGATGACTCAGAAACAAAAATCTATAGTGTTGAAGAGGTGATCGACGAAAAATTTTTCCCAGCTATAAAAGATAGTAAATATTATAATGAAAATCAATTTAACGATATAAACACGATAAATGGAAATCTTTCTATTATTCATTTGAATTGCAGAAGTATCAATGCAAATATATCCAAATTAACAGATTACCTAAATAAATTAAATAAAACTTTTACAATTATAGCTTTATCAGAAACATGGTTAAATGACGTTAATACAGAAAATGCATACATCGAAGGTTATGAATTATACCATATGAACAGAAAAACAAAAAGAGGTGGAGGTGTTGCTATATTTATTAAAAATGAAATAAAATGTAAATTCATTAGGGAAATGTCGATGACTGTAGATAACATCATGGAAATGATATCAATAGAAATAATAAATGAGAATGACAAAAACATTATAATAAGTTGTGTTTACCGATCACCAGGATCCAATATAGACTTGTTTACAGAAAAAATTATGGAATCACTATTAAAGAGCAGAAATAAAGGAGTTTTTTTCTGTGGTGATTTCAATATTGATCTGGGTAATGAGACCGATTCAAGTACATTCATAAATTCAATGTATAGTATAAATTTATTTCCATCGATAACAAATCCAACACGAATAACAACACACAGTTCTACAATAATTGATAATGTATTTACTAATATAACTGATGCAAATATATTAAGTGGTATTTTGATGACTGATCTAAGTGATCATTTACCAGTTTTTACAATTTACAATAAAGAGGTTATAAATTCAAATAAAACTGCAGAGAAGAAAACAATAATAAATACATCAATTAAAGCATTAAATAGACTAAAAAGGGATTTAACAAAACAAAATTGGAGCGATGTCTATGTTGAAGATGTGAACAAAGCATATGATGAATTTATGAACATTTTAAATGTGTTGTATAAGAAAAACTGTGTTCAAAAAAATTATGTAAAAAAAGGTACTGTAGATCATCCATGGATGACAACAGGACTGAGAAACGCTTGCAGAAAAAAGAATCATTTGTACTCTTGTTTTTTGAAGCATAGAACTCCTGAGGCTGAAAACAAATACAAAAAGTACAAAAACAAACTGGTGGGAATCATAAGGAAACAAAAGAGGGAATATTACAGTGAACAACTAAACAAAACAAATGGTGAAATAAAATCAACATGGAGAGTTATAAATAATGTTCTGAATAAACACAAGAAAGGAACTAGTTTATCACGATGTTTTGTGAAAAGTGGTAATGAAATATATGATAACAATGAAATTGTTAATGAATTTAATGACTATTTTGTGAATGTGGGATCAAACCTGGCCAAAACAATACCAAAAGTTGATAAAAACGTGAGCTACTTGCTTAATAATCATAAAAATACTATGTTTCTATATGAAACTGATAAGGATGAAATAATGATGGTCACAAAAAAATTTTCTGATAAAAGATCTAAGGACTGGTATGATATGGACATGTTGGTTGTAAAAGACATAATGTCTTCTGTCATTGAACCGTTCACGTACATATGTAATTTGTCTTTTTCAAGTGGTGTTTTTCCAGATAATATGAAGGTAGCAAAGGTTGTCCCTATTTTCAAGAATGGTGATAAGTCTATATTCAATAATTATAGACCAATTTCCTTATTACCACAATTTTCTAAAATTCTTGAAAAATTATTTGTGATTAGATTAGACAAATTTCTTGATGACTATAACATTTTAACCAACAGCCAATATGGTTTTAGATCTAAAAACTCTACTTCTATGGCTCTTATGGAATTGACAGAACAAATTTCCACTGCTGTTGATCAAAAGCAACACTGTGTGGGTTTGTTTGTTGATCTAAAGAAAGCTTTTGATACAGTTGATCACACTATTCTCCTCGAGAAGTTAAATAAATATGGTGTTAGAGGACTGACTTTGAAATGGGTATCTAGCTATTTGGAGGATAGAAGTCAATTTGTACAGATAGACAATACCAGATCAAAACTCAACAGAATCACATGTGGAGTCCCTCAGGGTTCTATACTGGGACCTAAGCTTTTTATTTTGTATATAAATGATTTGGTAAAAGTGTCTGGTATTCTAAGGTGTGTTCTTTTTGCTGATGATACCACCTTCTTTTGTTTTGGTTATGATTTGAAACAAATGTTTGAGTTGTTAAAAGAGGAGATCTCAATATTACAAACTTGGTTTAGTTTAAATAAGTTATCATTAAATTTAGATAAGACTAACTATATGTTATTTAGCAAAAATAAAATAGATAAATTTTCTATCAAAATTGATGGTGTTGAACTAAGTAGAGTGGATGAGGTGAAGTTTTTGGGTGTAATTGTTGATGAGAGATTGTCGTGGAAACAGCATGTAAATTTTGTTAAAACTAAGTTATCTAAATCTATTGGCGTATTGTATAAACTAAAGGACTTGTTAAATGATAGGGCTCTTTATTTGCTATATAA
>JBBPBX010086796.1:0-14828 GCA_038048925.1 Garcialebias charrua
GAAGTAAAAGGAGGAACTTCACGCGTTCGGAGTTCTGCTCTCAGTGGCGCGGCTATCCCCCCCCGCAAGTGTCGGATGGTCAAATATCTTTAATTTTACTGTGTTACATTATAGTTTCACTTATTCAGAAGAGTGGCACCGCTACCCCCCACCCCCCCCGCAAGTGTCGGATGTGGTTTTGAACAGAAGCATTAAAACGTCTCGAAAGTTAACTTCATATTAATATTGTAGTGCATATCTTTTGTCTCCCGTGGGTCGTCCAGTATCAGAAATCAAGAATAAATGGTTTGATCTGAAAATGGCTTCAAACATCGCCGCAGCACAGACAGGAGTGGTCAAGGAATAGTCTGAGATGGATGGTCAATAAATGCCACGCTGCGCAAGACGCGTGCCAACATGTTTTGCAGCACAAAGCCCCGCATCCTTTCTGTGCGATGTTGGAAACAAAAACCCCTGTTCCTGGACTCAGAGTGCACGTGTGTCGCAGAAAGTGGTCCAGACTGGTGGGTCTGCTGGTCTCACTGGTCTAGACGCCTGCCCCCCCCCCACCGCGCTTCTCCTCCATAGCAGCTCGGTTCTTCAGTGCGCGCGGCTCACGGCTCCATCGCCTGCACAACGCGGCGCACGGAGCTGAGGGCGAGGTGATGGAGGCGGAGGAGGGGGGAAGAGGAGGTGGGGGTGGCACACACGCGCAGGTTCCACTCGGCTCGGAACAGATCGGTACTTTGGGCACTTCTTTTTTATGTGTGGCTGACTGAGAGGGGGATGGACGCACGGTGGAGCAGCGCATGAGGACGTGTTGGGTCAGCAGCTTTTCTCATGCGCGCTCCTCCTGGTCATCGCGCAACCACATTCTGCAGGTTATATTTCGAATCAGATATAAAAATCTATTGCTCCGATGGTGTTTGCACAGCAGTCCAGCAATAGCATGAAAATCAGTCTTAATTCGTACTTGTTCTGTGGCGGTGTATGGGGATTTTATGTACCTGGGTGTTAATTTGAGGAGCGGCTTTGATGACCAAGGGGAGCGCACGACTCATGAAGCCTGCGCGACACACCAGACAAATTAAACTTAAAATTATAATTCTAGTTCAAACAGAATAACCTATTGTCAAAAACAATTGTGGTGCGTGACTTTTTTAAACTCAAAATATTTTCTAAATAACGAAATATGTAGTTATTAGTGGAGAAATCCCGTCTGGATGACAGCAGACTGACGCTCCTAAAATATACGACAGGTCCGGACCACTCGTAAATTTTGTTCGTATCTGAAAAAAATCTTAGGATACGAAAACATTGTTGGATGCCACAAATGATCCTAAATCACTCGTACGAACAGTATAAGAACAAATCTGTGCGTACGAACGGTTCGTGCATGAGGGCCATTGTTCTTAATAATGTTTCCTTGTGTTTAGTTCGAGAACAACCAACTGAGGTTTTATTTTTATTTTTTTCCTGCGAGGTCGAAGCTGTTCCACGAAGCGGACCGGCGGTTCGGATGTGGGTCCAGTTTCCACCAGGATGAAAACAACAGAGTCCAGTTCATTAAAGTTCGGTTAACGTGTTTTTAAAAGTGTTCAATTTAATTGAATTTGTGACATACAGTTTTTGGTGTTGAATAAATAAATAAATTAAAAATCAACCTGGTGTCTTCATTTTCAGCAGCATGTTAGGCATGACGTAACGAGTCCAGATAGCTTCATTTAGCTCAGATAAATTTAAATATCTCCCACGCTAACATAAATACTGTTTATTATTGTTAAACTGTTAATATATAGCACATTTAGTATGTTATAGTGCAGCGTGACACGTGAAATGTCCGACTGCCTCGTTAACAGCGACAACTGGATCCAGGCAGCTGGCTCTCTTCCAACACAGATGCAGGTAAGGTGTAGAATAATTAAATATGAGAATCAAAATATATTCCATCAGCTATAGAAAGTGGTGCGTGTGTCCACTGTCCAGTCCACCGCCATTGTTAAAATGCCGGCTGTCTGCGCGTGCGTGCTACGTGCATGTGTTCAAACAAAAGCTCCGCGGGAGATGTTTACATTATCAACGGGGGGTCTGCAAAAAACTTCCACCCTGAGAGCTGCATCAGAAAAGTATCGGGTGCAAAGAGGGGGGCCAACAGCGTTGTGTAGGCGATAAGCAAAGACGCAAAGAGAAAGTAGCGGTTCCACTCAAAATACGCGCCGTGTAAACTGGACCTTACCTGCTGTTGCTGCGGGCGGGCATGTTTTTGTTTCACGTGCACCCAACGTTGAAACTCTCTCATATGCAGTAATCCCAGAGGGACTGCTACGATCATGGAGTCCATGAAGTCCAGGAGGCGGTGAAAGTGTTTGATTGTTAGCACGTGATTGTGCTGGAACAAAGCTAAGCACTGATTGAAAGCTGTTATCCTCCTCTGTGACAACTTTGTGTGATACTGTACGGAGTCCAATTTGAGGCCCAAGTAACAGATTCTCTGGCTGGGCACCAATTGGCTTTTGTCTTTGTTTATTACAAAGCCCAGAGACTGCAGGTGTGACATCAGCAGAGCTGTGTGGGTTCTGGCCTGGTAGCGTGACCCCACCAGAACCAAAAGGTCATCCAAGTTGTCCAGGGTTCTGATGCCCTGACTTCTTATCGGCCTCAGTGTAGCCTCGAGGCATTTTGTAAACACATGAGGAGCTAGGGACAGACCAAATGGCAGAACCTGATACTCGTATGCTGTATTGTCGAAGGCAAAAACGTAGGAATTTTCTGTGTTTTGGCAGGATTGGGATGTGAAAGTAGGCGTCTTTGAGATCCATTGACATAAACCAGTCCCTTGGACATTACCCGGCGTAGAGTTAACATTCGGAGTTTGAATGATCTCATTCACCTGTTTAAACGTCTCAGATCTAATATTGGGTGGAGTCCAATTTTGGAATCACAAAATAACAGCAGTAAAAGTCGTTGTTTGTTTCCTGAGGGGGAACTACCCTTATTGCTCCCTTTTCTAGGAGTGAACAAATCTCCTTTTTCATAGTTGGGACGAGGTCTGGGTGTATTATTGATGTTGTTACCCCATTGAACCACCAGGAAGGCTTGTTGAACTGCAGTCTGTAACCTCGGACTACAGTTCCCATGATCCATTGTGACGGTGCGCATGAGGACCATGCCCTCGCGTGAGAGGCTAGCCTGAGTGGCATGTTTATTTGTGGGCTCATTGGGCCTTCTTGTGGACAAAGTTTTAATAGGGGCGGAGGGCCTGTCTCTGTGAGACAGCGCTCCGGCCCCTTTATGTTTGACCTTTGTTTCATGAAAAAAGGGTTGAACTCTCCCTTTAATTCTGACTCTTGACATAGAACAGTTTGAACACAACATGCTTTTATTAGTGCTTGAGGACAACATTTTTCCTTTTATGGCACAAACAGGAAAGTGTGTTTTGTGTGTCAACAAACATTTTTGTCCATTCAATCTAGGTTTCTTGAACTCCGACATGGGTTGAATCTGAGAGGCTGAATCTGAGAGGCTTTCCTTTTGCCCTGTTACGACTGAATCAACCAAAACATATTCAATGGGACATTGGACACAGAAAAAGTTTTAACAAAATTCTATTTAACTGAAAATAAGCACTTCCAAGCAGGGTCCTCCCTGGCTTCTCCCACCAGGCCCGGGGCGACTTCTTATGGCTCAGCGTCCAAAGGAAAAGAAAATTAAGAAAAAGTACAAATCAGAGTTGGACTGGTGAGTGTGGCCAAAAATAATAAAACGCCACCCAGGCAGACCCAATCCTATAAAGGACCGTCGTGCCTCCCCAGGCAACGATCTACCTTACCAAAAATCCCCTAAACAAACAAAACACAAGAACTGGACTACCTACACCCACACAGTCAAAAGTACAACAAAAAATGAAAAAGAGAAACAAACACAACAGTCACCTCACTGTTGATCCTAGTTGTCCTCCTCCTGAACAGCTGTAAAGACACTGCCCTCAGTGTCTTCAACAATAGACCTAATTAAGCCTCATAGGCACAAATACAGGTACACACCTTCAAAGTCAAAAGCCAAAGCTTTAGTTAGCACTTAAGGTGTTTTTAGACCACACAGAACTCTACTTGAACAGTCAGAGTCACTTCAAAGCTCCATACAGCTTCGCTACTCTCCCTTGAGCAGACTTACCAACAAACAGAGAGGGTGGAGGTCTCTCTGAGTCAGCATAACACACACAGCTTTACAGCTGTCGATCAACACTAGGTTAGTTACCTTCAGTGTATCTTCAGCCTGTTCATCAGAACTTCAGCTGACATCTGGTGTCTTTTCACACCAGCTTTTTACTAGAGTCACAAGCCAAATCTTGTGTCCAACTTCTACCCTTGCTTCCAGCAAGTCCACACACTCGATCAACGAGCCAAATCCTGTTGCATCAAGTCTCCACCACAGCTCAAAGCACTGTCTGACTAATATAAAGGCAGGACCTGCAGATGAACACCAGTGCTGCCTAATTAGCTTGATTAAGATCAGGCTGAGTTAAGAATAAAATGAGTTCTTCCTAAACCAGCAGGCTGCAGCATTTTGCAGTAGGTTACAATGAAGAAAAATAAACAGGAGCTTAGACTGTTGTTTAAAAAGCATTTTAAAACCCTGGGGTACATAACATGCCCAGTGAGTGGATAAGCTCTGATTGGTCTGGAAACAGCTGCAAGGCTAGGCTGGCTTCTGTTTCCTCTCCCTCACTGTTGAGGAGGATCTGGGCAGCCCGGCCTGTTTCGGGACAAAACGGTGCTTGGACCATGCAGGTTGTCCCAGAGGGGGGCGTCCGTGCTGCTCCGTTGTAGACGTCGCCCGCTCTTCAGCTTCGAGTGAAGATCTCTTGTGTGCTGGGCGTCGAGGAGTGAATGTTGTCATGGAGGTGTGCTTCTGTGACTGCTGAAGTCCCTGGACTGAGAGTAATGCCGTCTCGGCATCCCCACACGCAGGGCTTCCTCCTGCTTCCTCATTAGGTCATAGCAGTTCTGGATCTTCTCCAGAGCTCTTCCGGATAGGCCCATGGGTTCCACGGCTTGCTGGAGGAAAGTGGAACGCGGGTTTTCTGGCAGCTCGGTGAGAGTGAGCCACAGGTATTGCTGGGCGTCAACCCCTTCAGCCATGCTTTTGCCCAGAGCGATAGCTGCTGTGACAGACAAACGGAGGATAAAATCTGCTGTCCTACGGGCCTCTTCCAGCGGTTCTGCCACGTTTTTCTTTGAACGAGTGGCCTGCCTGGTACGCTTGCAGCATCGAGGCCGTGTTTACCGCGCAGAACGCAAGTCACTGTGCGTGGTAGATCTTGTTCAGCTGTGCTACTGAGAACTGACACTGCTTGCTGGGTAGAACGGGTTTGCTGGCTGATGTTTTGGTCACCAGGTGTGCTACCAGTGTTTCATCTGTAGTGATACAACCGCCTTGGAAACACTTCTCTGATCGCTCTCAGTAATGAACTTTTTGGGAGTTATTCCTGAAGGGACAGTAATACTTTTATTACATTTATTTTAATCAAAACACATATTATTTCAGAAGAGACTTCCTTTTAATGTGTGTTAATTCAGAATTAATTCTGAGAATAACTTGTCATTGTTTGATCATGTTTTATGCTGTTACCAATGATGGTCACTTCTTCATATGATGAACCAAAAACTATGGCAAAATTGAATTATATGTCAGAATGACTTGTTCAGAGTTGTTTAGAAATGTTAAGATGTTAATCAAATGCTTAATCAGTAATCTGTATGACTGGCGACAGGTTTCTGTCACTTGTCTAAACACTCTTATTGAATAATCTTCACTTCTTTAACTTTTGATAACTCTTCTGACCCGAGCAAAATCACTCCCACTCTCTGGCAAAACAACTAATGAGCGGGTGGATTTAGCTGAGTCAACCCTCCTTATTTTAAGGCTTCACTTCCTGTCGGAGCCTAGAGTCTGCTGAGGACCTCAAGCCATGAGGTTCCCCAAAGAGCTGAATGAACGCCAGTCACACGCTAAGGACACGTCATTCAGTTAAAAGATTTATAACATGCCGGTTATAAATCCATTTCGAGCTGAAAAAGCTCTATTTTAATGAAATTCCTTCAGGGAAGCTTTTCTTGAAAAGCCAACCGGAACTGAGGTCGCTACTTCGGTAGGTCGACGCAGATCTCATGGAAGCCGCTGGAAGGTGAACAGCCGAAGCCTGATCAACATGAGAAGCACGGACGGACGGTCTGTGTACGTTGAGGCTAATCTACTTTACCGTAGATGAGATGAAGAATCTTCGCCAGGTAAAGAGTCGTTGTTCCCCGCAGGTGAGAGTCTAGCTGAAGCAGACGAAGAGTGTGCTTTCCCTGGTTAAAACACATTAAGATAATGTCCCTCCTCATCCTCCATTTTCTTTCATCCTCCATTTTTCTCTTCCCTGAAACTTTCTTATTTTAAGTAACTAAACTTAAAGACAATTTATTTTATTAGTTTGAATCAAAGGACAGATTCACTCAAAAAGAGGCTATTTCCATCTTTGATTTTGTTCTAATACAAATATAATCAGAGCATCACCTGTGTTTATTCATGAGCAGTGTTGTAATTTACAATATGTCTTATGATCACATATGTTATATGCTGTGTTATTCTTTAAATGTGAAGCATTACTGTGTCACTTCTGCAAATGAAGGTGTCTAACTATGTCAGAGTTCAGATAATATGTCGAACTGACTTGCTCAGAAGTTTTTTGTTGAGTTTCAGCTAAAACTCTAACAAGCGTCTGCAAGTCTCCTCATTCAGACACTTTTCCTAAAACAATCCTCTCTGTTTATCTAAACACTTTCTGTTGACCTCGAAGTCTTCGCTTCACGTTTTCACACTCCTCTTGGTCCATGGACCAATGAGGAAACTGTGTTTCTGGTCTCAACACTTTTAGAAAAAACGTTTGCTTCAGTGAAAGTTCAGAGTGTTGGAATGAACAGAGATCTGACAGCTCTCTGTCTCTCATGGCTAGATAAACTGAGTCACTAAGTCAAAGACTGGTTCATCAGCCAAGAATTTATGGACGCCTCCATAAATTCAATAGAGCTTAAAAGCTCCAAGTTCTTAATGAACTTTCTTTGAGAAACGTCTTGTCTTGAAGTCAACCAGGAGCTGACGCATTTTCTGATGATCGACGCGGACCCCAGGAGACGTTGGGAAAGTAAACGAGAACCGGTTCGGACGTGCGGGACCTGCAAAGATTCTGTACGCCTGAAAGGCTGGTGCCATTTCTTTACCAGACTAGTTGTCTTAAAGGTAATGAGTCAGCATTTACAAACGTACCTGGGATTTAGCAGAAGTCTGAGGGGAAGTGTCATTTCTGGTAACATACCCAAGACAATTACTGTAATTAGACTCTTAAATCATCTCTCTATCTCTTATCCTATTTCCTTTTCCCTCTCAATCTAAGCTGGAAACTATATTAAAGTGAAACTAAACGGGCTCTGGGTCTTTAACTCCTCCCCAAGTTCAAATTCAAAATCTTCTCCAAAATGGGCGTTCCGATAGACTGTAGAGGCACCGCCTAAAGGAGGGGAGGAGGTGGGGTTAGAGCGAGTAGGTGGGTGTGGCCAGGACCGTGACATGCAGCTAGCATTAGCATAATATTATGCAACATGGAGAGTGAACACAGCGACACAGGTCTTTTCTCCACCTCCCTCACCAGAAACTGAGGGAGACTTGGAGCAGAGAGCCACAGGTCCTGATCAGTTCGAGCTGCTGGCTACAGGCACTGACGCTCTTGTGCAAGAATCTGGTGGTGTGGACCGAACGGGTCCAGCATCTGAGTGGTAAATTTATATTAGCAACATAGGCTAATGTTCAAAGCAGTAACAAATTATCTTTTTAAAAAAAATAATTTTCAACTATCTCAATCCAAATTGTAAAGCAATAAATAAATAAAAACTTTCAAAAGGTGCACCTGTGGTCACTGCAGCTTCCTCTCACCTGTAGAAAACATGTGTTGTAGGGAGACGCCAAGGGTATAATTATGAATTATTTAGTACTTCCTAAAGCCCTAATAAATATACTATATATTAAAAAACACACCAATAAACCTGGTCTTGAATACACTGTGCATTTTATTGTCTTAAAAGCATTTCTCCTGTGATGTGAATTACTATGGGTATGCATTACTCTACCAGTAAAAGCACACACAAACTTATAAAAAATGAGTAAAAATACTAAATGATATACATGTTGCACTCCACATTCAGTTAAAATTAATTTTTATATAGTAAATGTGTTAAAATGGACTGCTCATAGTCAACATAATCAATTATGAAGCTCATTGTTCTGTCAACACTAGACCTCTGTATTGATAAATACATTTCCAAATCATACATCAAAGTCAAAATTCAAAGTCAACTTTATTGTCCAAACTGCAATATGTACAGAACATACACAGGATTGAAATTGCATTTCTCTCAGATGCATGCATAATTTAAACAAACATTTAATAAACATGTTTACATCAGCAATTTTTACAAAGTAATGTTTAAATTTAATATAAATTATAATTGTTTCAGGTGTGCCAATATTAAATATTGTAAAACAAAAGAAACAAAGTGCAATAATCAATTAGAGTAATCCAAATTGTACATTATTAAAAAAGTTATAGGAAGCATAAACTTTTTAAACGTTAAAATTTAAAAGTTTCCTGTACTTCAATTTATGACTTATAAAAAAATCCCTTTCTGACATAGGTTATGGCCAGATGTGAACAGGTGGGTGTGTACACCTGTGTTACAGACCACCCAGGTGCCCAGTCCGCACAGGGTTAGAAGAAAACATAAATAATAATTTAACACAAGTACATAGTAATTTACATAAAGGGTATCCTATTCTAAAAGAAGTTCACAGAACCAGATGCGAAGTGCCAAATGTGTGACATGTATTTCAAATTCAGCGGAAGATGATGCAGAGAGTCTCGGCCAGAGCTGCGTCATCTCTTGAGACCTCCATCCACAACAATGTTGGGTGCAGCTGAGACCTTGGTGTTTGTTTCCGGCTGGCAGGTGGAGCATCCTGTGGGTGGAGCATCCTGAAGGTGGTCTCGAGTGTTTGGCACTGCTGCACGGCTCAGATTCCCTGGATGTGGAATGCCTCATGGAGCTAAAAGACAACAACACATTTTTAATCACCTTACAAAAAAACATACTTGAGAAACATTACTGTTCTATCACTTTGTTGATGTCAAACAGATGACCCAGTGCAAAATAAATACTGCTGCACAGAGCTGATGAACATGATATATTCATTCACCAAGTACATATTATTTTATAAATACCACAACATTATTTGCAGCAAAAGAAATTTAGTTAGAAAATTAGAAAGAGTTAGTTATTTTGTACTGTTTGTTGAAGATTATTTTTGTTTAATCTGATGTTGGAGAAAAGGGGCAGATATAATAAGATTTATTCTTCTTTCTGCTACCTTTCATTTTTTTATATTTTGTACATTATCATTTATGGGATTGTCTTGTATTGTTTCTTTTGTAAAAAAAATGAACAAATTTAATAAACATAAACATAAACATCGTAACTAGTACAACAGCTAAAATTAGCGCCAGCTAGTCTCCATTGTTTTTTGATGTCACGGTCTTCATTATCTCAGAGTTCACACACTCTGCGGTGTTCATAAGAAACACTAGATTCTTAGCATTTAAACGCATTTACAACACAAACTAACGTTGATCAGCAACAGATAAACGCCACGACCTTATGTGGGGCCACACCGAAGCAAGGCTGCAAGCCGCAATAAACACCACATGAAGAAACACGTCATATACTCCAAAAATAAATTATGGAATGGAAAGATGTAAAATGGGACTCACCTCCAAACGGATTGTAACCTGATGGTGTAAGGGTGGGTGGACATCAGTTTGAAGAGCTTTTATGGAACATCGTAGCTCTTCTATGCTAATGCTATGATGCTAATCTCTGAAACAACTCCGCTCCGCCCTGAGCTCTGCAGGGGGGAGTGACCTTCTCGGGGGCGTGGCTACAGTTTTATATTCAGGCAGGAGACGATGTGACGTCACAACTGAGCAGACATGTCACAACTGAGCATTTGAACTAATAGTAAAATTAACGTGCAATAACCTCTGTTCAACCCATAGGGCTACAGTGAACACGTTTTTAGACCAAATATTGCCGATTTTAACTAATACGCACAAATACATGAAAATTAACACAGAAATAGTGCTCAGAAACATTTTAAACACATTCTAGGGAGTTTATCAGCTAAAAAAACTTAAATTTGGGTTTAGTTTCACTTTAAGCTAAGAGCCACAGATAAAAAAGTAATATGTCAACTCATTACTGAAGTCTGTTGTGTTACATTTAAGTGTGCTGATGCATGTTAAATTGCAAGAAAGTGAAATCCGTCAATCAAGTGTAATGATGTTAATTTTAGTTGATTTATTTTAAATAAAAGGTAGTGTCTCCTGGCCTACCAACTAAAATCAACGTCTCATGGTCACTTCAGGGTTTGTTTGTCCATCATAAACTGATCACAGAAATATTGGGTAAACTGAGAAAAAAAAAGAATCCGTAAATTACTATTCAATCTGAATAAGTAAATAATTAAAGGTGCCGTCGGCAGTTTCTGGAGAACGCTGGGACTTAGAAACATTTTCAACAGGGAAAAGCATTCTGCTCCCTCAGAGCCATGGCTCTGAGGGGGAGCCACAGTCCGTGGTCTGCTGAACTTGAGATCTGCTCCGCCTCCTGCTGCATGTCCGCAAAGATAAATTTTTTGGCTGAAGATCCTCATTTTGTATATGAACAACTAGGTTTGTCTGTCACCAACAAACTTTGATCCACTATGAGAAGGTGCTGTTTCTAAGACTGAAGAGTATTTTGGATAAAAGATTAAACGTTTGAACAAATAAGAATTTTTCCAGAGGTCCTGACTTAACTTTGTTTGATTAAGAGGAAGATTATGAAAAAAAAAAGTGTGATTTGACTTTTTGTGTTCCACTTTAGTTTAACTATTTCATTTTTAAACGACTGTCTATTATTGTCTGTACCTCATCTGTGTTCTTTGTTTAAAACAGAACTCTCTTGTTAATGTCAATGTCAATGTCAATTTTATTTATTTAGCACATAAAAACAACCGAAGCCGACCAAAGTGCTGTACAGTTAAAAAATAAAAAACAACAGAGTAAAATGCATCTAGTGCCACTGAAACATAATAAAGTTAACAGTAAATACACAACAACAATAAAATCTGCTCAAAATTTGTTCTCAGACTCTGCGAGGATTAAATGCCAAGTAAAACAGATGAGTCTTGAGCATAGATTTAAAAGTCTCAACAGTCTGAGCGGTCTTTAAATTCTCAGGTAGACTGTTCCACAGCTTTGGAGCAGCAACCGCAAAAGCCCGATCACCTCTAGATTTCAGTCTTTCAAACATGTTAGGATGTAAGTTGGACAGTTTCTCCGATAGACTATGGGGATGATAACAGTTGATAGCGCCCATTGTATGGACTGATAACATCCGAATCCGCTGTTTCAGTTTGGATCTGGGGACATCTAAGAGAAACTGGTTGGTAGACCGGAGTGCTCTTACAGGAGTGTAGATGTTGATAATGTGGCAGGATGTCCCTACGGACATTGAACGCACCACATGAGTGCGGGATGTGATTGGGTCCAAGGCTGGCTTCCGGTATAAAAAGGGCCAGGCTTCAGTGGTTGACTTCACGTCATCCGCCTTCCGGTTCAGACCCTGGCGTCTGCTGGCTGGGTCGCGCCAGCGTAACTGAATGTGCGCTTTAAGGTCGCCGTGATCTACTGTTCCACGACCAAATGTACAAGCCTCCTGCTTCCCTCTACTGTTGAGGTGGAGCTCGTGGTGAGTAAAGCGCTAGTTCGTCTTTCTGTTTTATGTTCAGCTTTTAATTCTAATCTTTGTTTATTAGCTGCTGCTGTTTGTCCTTCACCGTTTTGTTCACCTGCTGTTCGAGCTGTCCACTGGCTGTCGTCTTGCTGTCCTGGCTGCTGATTTGATGCCCACTGTTCTGGTCAGCTTAAGGCTGGCTGCATCACCCGTCCTGTCTGGCTGATCGGGGCCGACTGGGGTTCAGCCCGGACTGGGGTTCAGCCCGGACTAATCGTCTTGGTGCCGGCGTGGGTGGCGTCTGCTGCAGCGCAACGGTTCTCCCAGGACGAACTCTTTGGACAGCTGTGGCTTGATTAATTGGACATCTCCCAGGCGGTGGTATTAATTCTGCCGTGGTGTACTACTGTCTTTTTTGTTTGTTTTTAAACACTTTATCGAATTGCACTTTTATTGTTGCCAGGAGTTATTACTGCCTTTTTAAATGTGTACTTTAAATTTAGGATTTTTTATTAAACAAATTGTGTAATTTGGTGTTCGTGTGAAGTGTCTCCTGCCTCATTTTCTGCAACGGGTCTAAAGTGCCTAAAAGGTAACTTTTAATAAAGTTTTTAACCAAATTCATTTTTTTAAATAGATTATTTATTTATTTTTAAACTAAAGTTGCCTAAAGTATTTTTTACCCATACCCGTTCGGCTACATTTGGCGTTGCTGGAACTTCTTGCAGTTTGAGGCTGGGACTCTTTCACAATTTTATTTTTTTGTGATCAAGCAGTAATTATTTTTTTGTATGGTGTGATAAGGACAAACAGCAGCAGTTCACCTGTTTTTAGCTGGTAATTTGTAGTAATTGAGGAGGAGCTGCTGTAATTGGGGACCCTGGTTGATCAATTAAGCGCTGATGAGAAGCTGTGTGCAGAGCGTTCACCTTCCACCTCTAACTCCAGTGCTGAGCCGTCTGCAGTTCTAACTCCACATGGCCCAAGTAACTGAAAGGTTAGTGTTTTGTAAGTGTCCTATGTCTAGGGGACGGATGGAGATTGTGAGCAGGTGGGTTGGGGAGGTGCAGGCGTATGCACAAGGCTGGAGTAATTCTCTGCCTCCAGCGCCCAGTTTTTAGTCTGTGGTGCATGATGGGTCACCAGCTATTGCTAGCTCTCTCAATTAGGGACCAGCATGCCTCTATTGTGGCATAGGTCCTGGTTTTTGAGTGGCTCAGGACTGGATGAGTAATTTCACTAGGTCAAAACCAAATGACGTTTTATTTATGTATTTTATTTTTCTCTCCCAACTAGATCAGCATGCTTCTATTGTAGCTGGTTCTGGTTGCGAGTGGGTTTCATACAGTGTTAGAGCCGGCCTCCTCTGAGCTAGAGAGTGTGTTGGTGATGATTTATGTTTTTTTCTCAAATAGAGACCAGCGTACCTCTATTGTGGTGCAGGTCCTGGGTAAGGAGTGGTATTTTCTAGATACGAGTTGGCCAGTCCAATTAGACCAGCATGCCTCTACCGTGGCGCTGGTTGCGGGTGGCTCTCGGGGTTTAGAGTACCGTGTCCGCTGTGTTCCGACCCTGGTGGCAAGCTGGGTCATCGACGGGACGTCGATCCAGTTTGCGGGGGTGAATGTGGCAGGATGTCCCTACGGACATTGAACGCACCACATGAGTGCGGGATGTGATTGGGTCCAAGGCTGGCTTCCGGTATAAAAAGGGCCAGGCTTCAGTGGTTGACTTCACGTCATCCGCCTTCCGGTTCAGACCCTGGCGTCTGCTGGCTGGGTCGCGCCAGCGTAACTGAATGTGCGCTTTAAGGTCGCCGTGATCTACTGTTCCACGACCAAATGTACAAGCCTCCTGCTTCCCTCTACTGTTGAGGTGGAGCTCGTGGTGAGTAAAGCGCTAGTTCGTCTTTCTGTTTTATGTTCAGCTTTTAATTCTAATCTTTGTTTATTAGCTGCTGCTGTTTGTCCTTCACCGTTTTGTTCACCTGCTGTTCGAGCTGTCCACTGGCTGTCGTCTTGCCGTCCTGGCTGCTGATTTGATGCCCACTGTTCTGGTCAGCTTAAGGCTGGCTGCATCACCCGTCCTGTCTGGCTGATCGGGGCCGACTGGGGTTCAGCCCGGACTGGGGTTCAGCCCGGACTAATCGTCTTGGTGCCGGCGTGGGTGGCGTCTGCTGCAGCGCAACGGTTCTCCCAGGACGAACTCTTTGGACAGCTGTGGCTTGATTAATTGGACATCTCCCAGGCGGTGGTATTAATTCTGCCGTGGTGTACTACTGTCTTTTTTTTTGTTTTAAACACTTTATCGAATTGCACTTTTATTGTTGCCAGGAGTTATTACTGCCTTTTTAAATGTGTACTTTAAATTTAGGATTTTTTATTAAACAAATTGTGTAATTTGGTGTTCGTGTGAAGTGTCTCCTGCCTCATTTTCTGCAACGGGTCTAAAGTGCCTAAAAGGTAACTTTTAATAAAGTTTTTAACCAAATTCATTTTTTTAAATAGATTATTTATTTATTTTTAAACTAAAGTTGCCTAAAGTATTTTTTACCCATACCCGTTCGGCTACAATAAGATCACATAAATATGATGGGGCCAGACATTTTAAGATTTTAAAAACAAGCAATAAAATATTAAAATCAATCCGGAAGTGGAAAGGGAGCCAGTGAAGGGATGCCAGGACAGGGGTTATATGTTCATATTTTTTAGTTGAAGACGAGCTGCTGCATTCTGGACAGATTGTAATCGGTGCAAAGATGATTTGTCTAAACCAACATACAGTGAATTACAATAGTCCAAACGAGAGGTAATAAAAGCGTGAATCACCTTTTCAAGGTCTCTGAAAGAGAGACAAGACTTCACCTTTGCAATGAGTCTTAGCTGGAAGAAACCGGATTTAACAACAGCATTTATCTGTTTTTCTAATTTAAAAGCACTATCAAAAATAACTCCCAGATTCCTGACATTGGAGTGGCTGTAT